>PVIH01028556.1:0-14879 GCA_004025045.1 Sigmodon hispidus | reverse complement strand
TAGAGACACAGCCCAGGTGTTGATGACCTTGGAAATCACACCAGACAGTGTCCATTTTTAGATTAGGAGAGAAATGTGTTTCAATAGCACTTGACCCTGACTCTATTAGATGGCCAGGATATCTGTTTGAATTCCAAAGGCACATTACCTTCTTCATGCTAGATAAAGGTAACCTGTATAGCCCATTATACTATGCAAAAAGGTGTATATTACTATCACACAGGTAGAAAACAGACCAGAAAATTTTCAACTAAGTAGAGATCAAAAAATCAACCAAGAAAAGCCTCTGGCATATTTATTTTGTACCACAGGTACTTAGCAGCTTTTTTATTTGAAAATATTTATTATGCCCCCATTTGGAGGGTTTAAATTTTTTCTGAAGTCCCAGTAATTATTTCAGTCAGTAAAATCCCAATAGCTGTGGTTAGGCATTTCTCTGGGAGTCCTCATGATCCTAGTGCCTTTATTCATACACAGTCTCTGCTATCATTATAGCTGAACTAGAAGTTCAAGCCCATGCTTAGCTATGGACCTCTGCTTCTGACTCTATCCATTGCAAATAAAGGTTCTATAATGACAATTAGTATAGTGATTTATTTGACCATTGGGGAAGTCCTGTCTAGGCACACTCTCTACATGTGCTTGGAGTCTTACCTGGGGACATCTTATGGGTCTTTAAATTTTTCCATAGCACCAAGTTTCTTGTTAACCCCACAATGGCTCCTTCTCTCGAAATATATATATTTTTTTGTTCTTCTTCTCTGTTGCTCTTTCCACCAAACCATTTCATTTTCTCATAATGACCTCTTCCCCGAGCTCTTCAGAGCCATTGTTTTACTCTCTTTAGAGCCCAAATTTTCTTTTTGTTTTTTGAAATTCTGGCATGTATTTAAAATCTTCCATGCCATGTAGTCTCCATAAAGACAAAGCTACATAGTTCTTTAACATTTCATTGGTAGACAGCCAATTTTGGTCTAACTTGACCTTAGCCTTTAAGACAATCCAATAAATCCACTTTCTAAATATAATACTTAAATCTCAGTCATCCAGAGAGACCACTAGTGATAGAGAGGTCTGAAATACAACAGCAAGTTTTATTTTCAGAGCCATAGCAGCCTAGGCAGGGAGCTTGTTTGCTGCACTGCAAATGCAACCCATGAGTGTGGTGCAGGGAAGAGCTGAGAAAAACAAGTTGCACAAGCTTTTTATAGGCAAAGACCACAGAGGCAAATTTGTTACTTGGGATCAAGGTCACAGTTGTGCTATTAATGAACTCATGCTCAGGGACTTTTTACAGTTTAACATTCCTGGACACCACCTGGGTGGTGTGGATGGCAGGATCATCTAGGTGTTTTTATCTCTTAGCTCATTCTCTCCTGAAAGTGGGCAAAACCAGCCCAGAATGTGAAATTGAATTCTATTTCATCTCTATGGATACAAGAATACAAAATAGGGTTTCTTGAACTAAGTTTGCTCTCTTCACTAAATATAGACAGAGATTTATTTAATCAGTTCAGTAGAAGTAAAACTTTGACTAATACTACTGTGTTTTTATTCAGTTGCTCACTGATTTACTAAGCAAATGTTCAAAAAGTCATTATTCCTTCAAGTTTTCCTAAATATTTTACTTATTATAAAGACTAAGCTTTTCATAATGTTAAATTTTCTAGAAATTGAAATGAGTTGTAGAATTTTAAAAGCTGCTAAAGCATGATAATATCTATTTTTATCTTGTTTGCACTAGCAAACACATTGAAAAAATGAATTTTTATGTTTATGAATCCCTATGTTTACAGTAAAAGAGATATATCATGACCCAGAAAGTTGAAAAAAATGTTTAAAAATCCCCCTAAAAGAAACAAATTTTAGACATAAAACCAGAGTCAAAAAACCAATTGTTATTCTTTATCCACTGAGCAACAAACCATAAAATCCTAAGCATACCAATCTGACAATATCTGAGTTTTCAAGCTCAGGTACTAAAATCTAATTAAATTTCAGGGTTAAAATATCCCTAGAAATCTTCTGCACCTTAGAAGCCCTATATCAGCCCTGGAACTGTGAAGTTGGCAGCTATCTTTTTTTGCCTTGGCAGAAGGCTCTTTTCTCCAAAATAAATTTATTAAATGAGTTTTGGGTGCAGACCTTTATTGATTAGAGCAGAAGAGAAACTGCCTGGAGGAGTGGAGTAGAGAAGCACTGCAATTCCTATGCTGGAAGACTCTCCTGAAGCACAAGAATAAACTACTACATTTCTGCAGTGAATTCCCACAACCTTCAGTATGAAAGTTTATTACATGAAAAAAGTCTTTCTAGTATTGGGATTTTTTACTTATCTTTTAGCATTTATACTAATGTCTACCTTCAGGTTTTTAATCTTAATACCAATTATAATTAATGCTACTGAAGTAAACTTTCAAATCTGAGAATTGAAAGACTTTCATTGTCCCAAATTGAGAAAAACAATTATAATTCTTCCCTCCATCAAGTTGGTAAAGTCTCATACACCCTTCACTAGAATGAGTCACCATAGAGTAGTACGCTAGGATCTGTGGCTTCTAGGGCTAATCTAGTTCCATACTCACTTGACTAACTGAAAATTTTAGCTCCTACAGTGTCATTAAATACCATAATTATTCTGGGACATAGCTTGTTCCCTCTTCTCATGTTCTGATCCTTCCTGTAGGGTCCCACTCCAAGGAATACACACTCATGCAGATAATATAGTAGAGAATTATTTTTGTCAAGTGTAAGTATAAGCTAGAAAAGATAAATTGATCTCCAGGTGAGGTGTGCATAGCTGAAAACAACATGTAAATGAATGTTGGGAAGAGTTAAGTCTTGCTGGATATATTTTTTTTAAAAAAAAAAAAAACTTTATTTATCTGCCTTGGTGTTTGCCTGGAACTGGAACTACAGACAGTTGTTAGCTGCCATGTGGATGCTGGGAATCGAACCCGGGTTCTCTGCAAGAGCAGACGGTGCTCTTAACCACTGAGCCATCTCTCCAGCCCCCCCCTTTTTTTAAATTGCTGGATATATTAAATTAATTGCAGTTTTTACTTGCTCTATCCTTTTTTGCAGGTGCTTGTTCTTAGTTCCTGTCCATGAATATTTTATCTACTATTTTCTTTCTTTTTTTATTTCCAGTAGGTTTTTATTTAAGCTAAATATTATAAATTTATACCGTGTAAATTTGTATACTAATATAGAATTGACCAGGTTAAAACAGAGGCTTGAGGAACTAGTGGGTTATTTTCTTAACATTTTTACATTCTTCTGAAATTGTCAAAGAATAAAACTTTAAGTATACCAATGGACATATAGAAAGGTATCCACAAAATGCCTTTGAAAGACTGTGGAGGTTTATAGAACAACATCAAGGAATATTTATGCATGTACATGCTGTGATATAGCTTTGCTGTGTCAGAAGATCTTATTGTATACTTAATTCGGGCTGCATATACCAGCTTGTTTAAGGTGAACTTTAAATAAATAAATAGTGAGAGCAGTCTCAGCATTTATCAATGGGCAGAGGATAAAAACTTATTTCCAGATGTGCAGAATTACTATATGCCTTTAACTGAAATATCCTATATATTGCCTGCAGCACAATTTTATAAAATATTTTCTCGATTAACACTCTCTTCATTTAGATAGCTGTATCTTTTGTCAAATTAACACAAATCTAGCCACCAAAAACACATGAGTGGATAATACCTTACAGCAAGTTTTGTAAATTTTGTTGTTTTCTTCAGTGCATACAAAATACTGTTTACAAATTTGGTAAGCATAATATAATAGTATTATCCATATACAATGTAGGCTTACTAAAATAGAAGCATGTTACAGAGACTGCAAGGTTGTTTGAGAAACAAAAATCACTGGCCCATGAACTTACAGCCCTGAGTTTCATTCCTAGAATTTGTATGATGAAAGAAGACAAAGATTTTGAGAGAGTTCTACTTTGCCCTTCACAGTCACATAGCTTAAACAAAATTGTGCACACACACAAAGCGAATATAATGAATTAATGCAAAGAAATTATTCTACAGCTAAAAATCTAATGATGATGACAGACATGGTGTATCATGTTTTTAACTGCAGTACTCAGGAGCCTGTGGCAACCTAGACTACATAGTGAGTTTCCAAATAACCTGTGATACATAGCAAGATCATGACTAAAGAAAAAGTGACAGGGAACACTGGGTACCACACATCAGTGCATTTTGATTTCAGCAGGGTAGGGCAGTAGGAGGCTGAGATTGAGGTCAATATATGATATAGGGATAACTTATCTTACATGGACTACCACAGTGTTCAGCATAGTGTATCTATTTACTAGGGGTATAGTGTTTTTTGTTTTTTATAGCTGCTGTTTGATTCAAGTGTGACTAATAGCTGGGTATCTGAGAAAGCTATTTCAAATAACTCAACAGTTAACATTTTTATGTCCAGTCTATAGCACATAGGCACAACCTGTGCCACCCAGCACTTTTCAGGGTTGTGCAAATTCCAGGCCATCAGGGAAGAATTCTTCAGACAAATATCTACAGTCACACATCTATTGGTCGCTGCCCTAAACAAACTGATTATACTGAGACTTCAGAACCACCCTAAAACACATAATGAATCAGCTCTATTTGGTCCAGAATCTTACTGAGAAAAAAAATGCTCCTGAATTACAAACATAGACAAAGCAGACTGAATCAAGAATAATGACCTTAAACACAGGCAATGCTTGCATCAATTAAAAAAAACTTAAACAAAGAAACATGAGTAGACATCAGTGCAAGAATACATACAATGGCATAAAATGTAATATGTCTTCCCTGAAAACAAAAGTTTAGCAACAACAAAACCTGAATATTATAATGTTGCAAAAGGCAAAGAAAATCATTTTAAAAAATAACTTAAAAAAATAATAGAGGTCTTTAATGTAAAACTACATATTCCCTTAGAAAAATTAAAGAGAGAAAAAAAAGACAAAATAATAAAAACAATAAATACCTCAAAGAAAGCAAAAATAAACAAGAAAAGGTATAAAAAGTTGAATGAACAATTTCAAAGCACAGAAATTGAAATAGAAGTTATAAGTAAAATATAACCTGAGGGAATGAGTAATAAACTATCTGAGTAAACCATCTGGAAGTGCAAATGCAAAAATAAACAACAGAATAAAAGAGAAAAGAGAGAATTTCTCGTATGAAAGATACAATAGAGAGTATAGTTGTCAACAGAAAAATCTCACTAAACTAAGAAAAGCCATAACACAAACATCCATGAAATCAGGAGCCCAATAAAAAGACCACACCTAAGAATAATAGGTATAGATAAAAAGGAAGAATACCAGGCACAGAAAACATTTTCAACAAAATCAAAGAAGTAAATTTCCCACTCAAAGTAAATGTAAAGATAAAAGAAGCTTACAGAACACCACAAAGCTGAATCTTCCAGAAAAGTTCACTCCCCAAACCACTAGATATACTGAATAAAAAGAGTATCATTAAAAGCTGCAAAACACAAAGGCTAAGTAAGGTATAAAGGCAAATCCATCAGACTAGTTCTTGACAGGCCCATTGGAGTAAATCTTAATTTCTCAAGGGAGACTCTGCTTGGACAGTTATTATGCAGACTCTAATATACTATGGACGTCAGCCAAGACTAATATTAAATGAAACTCCCAATCAACATAGATGGAATAAATAAGATGTTACATAACAAGATCACATTTAAACAATACTTGTACACAAATTCAACCCTACAGAAACCACTAGAAGAAAAATCCCATCCTAAGGAAAATAGATATACCCCCAGAAACACAAAACATAGATTATCACAAGCAGCAAAAGCCCAAGATGGAAAACATACACACTCCACAAAAATCAACAGGATTTAATAACAACTGAACATTAATAAGCCTTAATATAATGGAACTAATTGTCTTTTATAAAGACACAGGCTAATAGAATGGATAAAATGCAGGATCAATCCCTCAGTCACAATCAGGAAAGACATCTCAACTTCAAAGATCTCAGAGGACAAGGTTTGAAAAAGACATTCTGATAAAATAGATTTAAGAATCAAGCTGATGTAGATATCCTAATATTCAACAAAACAGACTTTAAACTACAATGACAAGTATTTGGGAAAGATATTTTATTTTGAAAGTTAGGGTTAGGGTTAGGGTTTATTTATTGTAAAAATCAGAAACAGCCAAAGTTTGTTCATGTCATACTGGTGCTCTCAATTTTTTTCTAATTTAAAAAAGAATCATTTTGAACATTAGTCATTTTAGGAACAAGATTTCAATAAGACAAACTACTAGTTTAAATTAAAATAATCCTCAAAATGAAATTTACTTATCACTATGTTTCAGCATGTTTAGGAATGGACCCACACAGTAAGAATTTGATTACCAGAAGCTTATAGTTTACATACAAATTACACATAAAAATTATAAATAGGGTCTTGGGATGCATCTTATCTAATTGGTGGAGTGATTAACCTGCAATAACTTACCTGCAACACATGTAACAGGTGTGGTAGTATTGCACACTTGTAATCCCTGAACTACTTGAAAGTAGAATAAAAATCAAAAGTTCAAGGAGTCAAATGAGGTCAAGGTCAGTAGAAGCTACCTAAAGTTCTGCCATAAAAAATTAAGCAAACAATAGCAATTATGTCAAACAGAGAAAATATTAAACAGATTTCCTATGATGGGACAAAAACTGAGGAACTGGAGCAAAGGCACAGCAAGTAAGAGCACTGATTACTTTTCCAGGGGACCTAGGTTTAATTTTCAGCATCCACATACAAACTTACAACCACCTTTATTTCTAGTTGCAGAGAATCTGACATCCACTTCTGGCCTCCATAGGTAACAGAAATTCAAGTGGTATTCAAACTTTTGCATAGGCAAAGTTCAATAAAAAATTCTAAAATAAAAGCTACTATCTTTCATTAGGAAATATTCTAGGAAAATTATGAGTCAGAAATAGTTACATAATGTTTTGGTCTTTAAACACAGAGGCAAGAGTACAAAAACATCTGGCAGTATTGCATTCTGAGTTTTACTTAGCTAAATTATAGCCAGGGAAACCCTTGGATTCTGGCTAATCTTAATACTTTGCTCTTTATATTCTCATCTCAGTGCACATATATGTACAGCAAGCATCAAACAGGTCTTAATGACAAGCTGACTAAGAAGATCTAGTTCAATGATACTGAGTGAGCCTGATGTAATACATCCTGTTTCAGTTGCAAAGAAAAACATATATTTGGACTGCAGAAAATTTTTATTTCTTAATTTGTGTATATCTGGACCTACTTGGCACATTGTACCTATTTTAAAATGTAATGATAGCTTCACCTAAACACAAACAATGTCTTCATAATTTCATATCCTAAATTTAAGCAATCTGAACTCAAAAATCCTACCTTTTAAATACAGAAAATAAAATTTCCTTCTACATAATTGACTGCTTGTAAGAGCTAAATTTGTTATAAGATTTTACATTTGACACAATTTATAAACATTAATTTAGACATATTTTGGGAGAAAATAATTAAAATATAAATGATGAATTACTAGGTACACACAAATAATCTCAGCTTTTGGAAGGCAGCAGGAATGACCCATGTGCAACATAGCATGATCTAAATTGATGAACTTTAGCAAAATTACTCAGCAAAACTAATTCAAATTTACTAAAGAGAAAAAAAATGTGTCTAAAACCACAGATGAAATCAGAAGAAAGTCTATTTTAAACTTCTTTATTAATTAATTCTTAAATTTTTTTTGGAAATTTCAGCGTCTCTTACCATCACTCCTCTTTTTAAAAATTTAATTAAATATTTTTTGTCATTTACCATACCAACCAGTTTTCCCCAATTTCCTTATTACCACTTCCTCTTTCTGCATCCCAACCCCATCTCATTTGCTTCTCTGAGAGCAAGGCCTAGCATGTGGACTCAAAAAAAGGCTGCCATATCAAGTTGAGGTAGGACAAGCTCATTCCCTACTCTATCAAGACTGAGCAAAGTTTTCTTCCATTGAGAATGGGCTCCAAAATTCAACCTATGCACTAAGAATATATCCTCATGCCACTGCCAGGGGAACCATAATCTGTATAAGCCACGAAACAACTGTCACTCGCTTTAAGAAAATTTAGTTCAGTCTCATTCACATTCCACAGATGTCTGTCCAGAATTCCTGAGAACCCTCTAGTTAAGGTCACCTGCTTCTGTGTTATGATCTTGACTATTCTTTACATATTTTGTCCCTCTTCAGTACCTGGACACTAAGCTGACCATGGTGGTTAGCTGTAGATCTCTGCCTCTGCTTCCATTATTTACAGTTCCAGACTTATGAGGTACTGATAAAGATTCAAAAGTGTAATTTTAAAAAAGTAATAATAAATGTTGTCTGTCATGCATCTTTTCCTTCAATTGGGCAAACTCTCCTAAGTATCATATTTTTCAAATATTTATTTTATGGCCACCAGAAAAAGACTAGTTTTATGAAGTCAGAACTACTAAGAATATGCTATTATGTCATATAAACTAAAAAATGACAAATTCAAAAAAATCCATTTTTAGGTAAATTTATTCAATCCACATCCTAAGTGTTCTTAAAATATTACTATTGTTTGTGAGTGGGTGTATCTATATGTGTGTATTTTTATGTACTTATATGTGATTATGTGGGGTATAGGGTTTATTTTGGTGTGGCTATTTGTGTTTTGTGTATGTTTTTATATATCTTTATGTTTGTACATTTTTCTGTTTGTGTTTACATGTTCTTGTGCTTAAATAGTGTGTGCTTATTTGTGTGTGATGTGTTTTTATGTGTAGGTTGTCTGTGTATTTGTGTGAGATGCATGTTTGATATGTGTCTATCATGTGAGTCCTCATATATG
This sequence comes from Sigmodon hispidus, assembly GCA_004025045.1. NCBI lineage: Eukaryota > Metazoa > Chordata > Mammalia > Rodentia > Cricetidae > Sigmodon > Sigmodon hispidus. Next base: position 5,958 of record PVIH01028556.1, on the reverse strand, counting down.
CTAGACTTTATAAGTATTGGTCAAAGGACAACTTGCAGGACTTGGGTTTATGTACCATGTGATTCCATGAAAAAGTTTTTACACTTGTATAGCAATATGATTTTACCTGATCACTCAAGATCTCACTAGTACATGTCAATTGCTTTCACCTAAAGTCAGTGTCAATATAACATTATGTTTGATTGCTTTTTGAACATACAAGTACTAAGTAAGGTTTACTATTGACATCTTAGTTGAACTGTAGGAGAAGAGAGATTTAATGCTTCAAGGTTTCTAAAGCAAATGTGGCTACAATTACCCAAATTCACTATATCTACTAATCTATGCAACTGTTAATACTAGCTTAAAACTTCTTTAATGCTGGACATCAGATAGATGCTTTGGCACAGAACAAAATTGACAACTTAATATGTACAAATATTATAATATCATTCATTAGTGTAGGTAGGTAACAAAGAAACATTACACTTAAAAAGTAGTGGATACATATACTTGAAAATAATTATAGTGTGAAAAATTCTACATAATGGCAAGTTACATTTCTCATTTTGTAAATTATTCTAGAGTTGTAAATTAAAAATAGCAGGGAGTTTCAAGGGCCATGTAGGAGCTTATAGGAGAGAGCTTGACTTTCCCTGATATTTGTAGAACATGCAACACTGTTTCTTGCAACTCATCATTTGTTCCATCACATCTGTAGATAGCAGAACTTACTCAACTTGTGTCTTCACAGCTCAGTCATGTTCTTTGCTCAGGTTTCAGGCATCACACTCACTCACAGTGCAGTCCACAAACCTTTGGTGCCAGCGCCTTTCCAAAGCCAAGCAGAGGGAAGACACTGTACCGCTTACAGGCAGGTTGACTCACAGAGCTAAATGTCTTGTAAAACCTGACTGAAAAGATCACCTCCCATAGGGTTGCCTTGTACATAAAGACATAGTTCAATTGCTCTTGCCCTGGCCTTTTCTCCCAGACATTAAACGTTTCTAGATTAGCAATGATATGCATTTACACAGAAGTTGTCCTTTACTCTAATAACTGACACTGCTATTTTTGCATTCTATAAACACTTTAATTCATTCTGATCCTGTCTTCTATCCCAGACAAAGACCTTTTCAAGATTAGCAAGAATATGAATCTAAATAGTGTTTTTATTTGGCTCTTATACGTGGCCATTTATCTTTCTGCATAGCATAAACACTTCTCACTATACACTTGAGGTGTGTTAATTCAGATAACTGTTTATGTTTGCTTCTGTGTTTACCATGCTTAGTTTTATTTTGTGTCTGTGTACTTGGGATATTCTTTGGTAAATGGGCCTTTGGAACTTGTGGACATTATGTTGTAAATGTGCTCAACATTTAAAAATACTGGCAAATAATCTAATTAGACTCTTAGTGTTGCACAAGCTGTAGAAGTGAGAAAACTCCTCCTGGTTGATTTGAATTTGACTTTGGAGCCATCATCTCAGTTTCAGTTTGTCTCCCTGTGCCAAGATGTCTGATTCTTCTGTTTGCAGTCTTATATGTTATATACTGGCTGTCCTTTTCCTTATTCATAAAACTGACAATATGGTACAGAGTCAGTACTCCTAATCAAGTGCTCTCTAGCTCTCTGAGCAAGCAGCACAGGCTGTGGTGAATGTTTTCACAGAGTGGGAGAGGACAGTCAGGTGGGGACTCTGAGTGTCTCATAGTTGGGCAATAAAGCAGACCATGATCACTTCTTGTATGAGACATGGCACATTTGAGGCTAGAACCCCATGTAAAAAACCATAGTAAGAGGAATTTGCAGCACTGTACAGTCAGGAGTGGAGAGGGGCATTGTGAAGCTCAGAGCTTTTAAAATTCTGGGCTGAAGTGGGACCCAGGCTATAGGAGAATTTCCCATAAAACTAAGAGAAGTGGAGTGGCCTACAGTAGCTCTTGCAAGGAGGGGACAGATCATGAATAAAGTCACATTGGAGACTTGGTGCACTTGGGACATGCAAGGGCAAAACTAGTCTGCAATGTTGCAGAGCTGTATACTCAGGCATTTGATAAAAACTTCTTCCCCCACCAGGGTTCTTGCCTGACATTCTCAAAAATCACTGGAATGTCAGTGATTATCTACAGCTCAGGCACCGTCTTTTCCTGTGTTCTTGCTGCCACAAGTGCCTTAAACCATTCACATAGTAAACCGGATCTAAAAAGCAGCCTTTATTTAAATAGGAAAAAAATTTAAATTTTTGTCATTTAGCTATAATTGGTTATGGATCTGTGTCATCATTTGGAGGGCTTCATTATGAATTACTATTGGTTTGGATAAAATACAAGCTACTGCTAGTTTCAAATGCTTTATATTGGTAGAGTGTTGATGCAAATTTAAAGATAAAATTTTCCTTTACAAAATGTTCTATATGTGCAAACAAAATACTTGTTTTGTACTTGGTTTCACTTTTATTTTTTTATTTTATGGTAATATCAAGACAGAATATCATTGCACATCTAAAACATATTCTGTAGACCAGGCTGTGTTTAAACTCAAAAAATTGAACTGCTTCTGCCTCCTAAGGGCTGGTATTAAAGGATTGCACAAAAAACAAGCAACTGAATGTTGGTATCACACCAAATAATCAAGATTAAAGATGGTACTTTAATATTAAATGTTTTATAAAAGTTTGTCATAGGTGTACCCAACTCTGATGAGTTTCCTTTAATTTCAGAGATAGTTGTTTTGACTTCCAAGAATAGCCAATTAACAAGATTAAAGAAAGGAAAGAAATTTCATAACTGAATTAAAAAAGTAAAGTATGGCATTTGTCTCTAGAACAATGGTTTTTTACTAGCAAAAAAGCATGAGAATTTTATTTATAGAGTCTGAAAATGTTTACGCAGTATTCTTTTTATTTCTATGCAGTGTAGGTTAAGACATCATTCTTGAACATTATCACAATGTAAAAGCAGAGACATTTAGAGGCATTCTTACTCAAAGTCATACAGAAAAATATAAAAATTTTAAAGATGATCAAAGTAAATTTTGGAGGCATATTTGTTCTAAACTAAAATGATTTATTTAAAAATTAGGTAAATGAATCAGTGATTAAGATTGCTATGAATCTTGATGTTCAACCTAAAAGATACCTGCTCTAATGTTAGAATTTTTAAAAATACAATGCTAGAGAATACAAATACAAAAATTTTTAGTAGCACTGAACACTCTGCTCAGAAATGAACAGTTATGAAGAGCCCTATTAATCTCCAAATAAAGCTGCCTTTGCATAGCTCGGAGAAAGGTCATTGATGGTCCATGTAAGACTTGAAGGACTTCAATACACCTTGACGTAAGGTCTATCTCAGGGCTATGAAAACTTCATTGTATTCTCTACCTAACTTAAAAATGTTAGTTAAATGTTGTTGGTCTGTACATGTCTGTGTACAGTACGTGCAGTGCTCAGAAAAAGGCAGGAGATAACTAATGCTGGCATTATAGCAAATGATTAGCTAAAATGTTCATTCTGGGAATGAAAACTGAGTTTTCTGTAAAATCATACCGTCTTCTTAATTACTGAGCCATCTATGTAGCCCTACTTTTAGTTAAAATTTATTAAGTCAATTGGAAATTATAAATATTATATCACTTTTACCTTTCATCTCATCATTCCATCCCATCTCAAATCCCTATAAACTTCTACCTTGTTAAGTCTGGGTGATACAACCAGATGTGTCTCTTTTTTGATGGTGTACACATATGGATAATTGGCTGACCACATTATAATGAGTAAATAATTAGAGAACTCATCCATTCCTGTCACTATCCATTTAAATAAAATATATTTTCATTTTTGAATCAGCATCATATTTCTGTTGTAGACAAGGCTGCCCTTAAGAGGAAACATAATTAAACTCCTTAAAATCTAAGATATTAAGTAATTGAACAGCCCAAATAACTTACTTTGAGAAAAGTCACAGATATCATCAAATCTAACACAAAGAAATTATAAATCAAAAGGCTTGATCTTACTAAAATTAAGTCAAAAAAATTTAAATACCAAACAAGTGTTTCAAAGAATGGGAGCAACTCAATGGTACAGAAACTGCATAGCATGAGCTATTCCTGAGTTTTACTTCAAGATGAAAATCACCAAGAATGGTGGGGAATCTTAAGATACGCAAAATCATCAATCTAAAAGCAAATATGCTTTTTAAAAGAAAGACTTAGTAGTAATGATTCTTTAAAACTAATTTGAGTACACATGATCCAAAAGATACAAAAATAAAACAAAAGTCACACCAGTTTAAATAAAATCTGGCAGAAATATGATTTTCTCAAGAATAAAACCAGAAATTTATGGCACACTAGACCTTAGGGATGCAAGTGATCCAGTCATATCTCAATGAGTAACTTGTTAAAGTCCCGTATTTGATACAAATTTGTGCCTACCAGATGGTTGTAAACCAGGAGTAGATCCTATATGGAAATGTCTGTGTGGATCTTACCAATAAAATCTCTTAATGAGCCTAGTTGTACACATGTATCTCTGTGGTATTTTAGAAAGAGTAATGCCTCAGTTAAGTTTGATTTTGTGAGAATTAATATCTACTTACTATTGGTAAATCTTGTATACCAACAATTTTATTTTTCTACAATATACTTTATTAGTTGTGTGCAACCTAACACATGACATGCCTTTAAAAACCTTGACAAAGTAAACTATAAATGAATCTTATATAAACTTTAAATAAAAATGCTGAACTTCTACAAAGGAATGAAGAAACTAGACTTCTTCATGTGCAGCAATCAGGTTTCCAAAAGCATGTTAAAGTTGATTACAAAAATGTTTCTACACTTTAGTAAAGTATAGAAAGCTCCCTGTTGTCAATTTTATTGGAACATTTAAGCCACAAATCAAAGTTATTCAGAGGCATAGCCTCAGGCCAGGGAGTTTCAAAGACCATAGTTTCACATTTCAAGCATGGTCTTAGACAGTTCCAGGAGAGAGTGAGCTAAGGCAAAGTATACTTGAATGTTCCAAACCTCAGGCAGTAAAAACCTGTCAGCAATGCCACCATGGTGGGGTCAAGGAGTGTTAAACTGTAAAAAGTCCCTAAGAATGAGTACATTTACAGCATACCTGTGTCCTTAACCCCAAGTAATCCAGCCATATGATCTTTGTCTATAAAAAGCTTGTGCAAATTGGGAAGCTCAGCTCTTCCCTGCACCACACCCATGTGGTACAAGTGCAGTACAGAGAACAAGCATCCTGCTTAGGCTTGTATCTCTCTGACTATAAAACTGCTGTTGCATTTCAGACATCTTGTCTCTGGTCATCTCTCTGGGTGATTGAGATTCAGGCATTACATTTTCCAAACTCATATCCTGCTTTCACTGTGTGCACCAAAAAAACAGGTTAAAGTTGAAATAAAGGTGATTCTACAAACAGCTCCTTGGCAACATTTTGTGAACAAATTATAAAATTACATTAGTCAGAGGCATTTGTTTGCTGGAGAAAGTTTCAAGACACCATGGGGCCTAGAAGGAGAAGCATTTTGGCTTCACATTCTGACCAACATCTGAGAAGGACCATACTAGATTGATAATAATACTATATGCTCAATTCCAGTTATGAACAACAGCTCCACACTTACCATGACCTGGTTTCCCAGCTCAGCCATGTTCTCTGCTCAGCTTCCCACAGCAACACAAACAGTACAACAAACAAAATTGCTAGTGCAAACTCCTCTTCAAACTCAAACCTAAAACAGACAAAAGGAAGGACCCCACATCAATTCTGACTCTCAGGTCATCTAAAGAGTCCTGATTGGCCAAGAAGGCCCAGACACTTGACATTTGGTTACACAACATGGCCTAGTGGATCTTGACCTTGAATTCCATCATGTATAGACACTTTTTTACAGATCAGTAAAGATATGCATATCAATATTACTAGGCCTTGACTCCATTAGCTGATCAGTCTAT
>PVIH01028555.1:0-14981 GCA_004025045.1 Sigmodon hispidus | reverse complement strand
ATCCATGAGGGACAGCATACATCCATGAGGGACAGCATACATCTATGAGGGACAGCATACATCCATGAGGGACAGCATACATCCATGAGGGACAGCATACATCTATGAGGGACAGCATACATCCATGAGGGACAGCATACATCTATGAGGGACAGCATACATCCATGAGGGACAGCATACATCTATGAGGGACAGCATACATCCATGAGGGACAGCATACATCCATGAGGGACAGCATACACACAGTGTTTCTCTGAGCCTGGGTTGCCTTGCCTAACACAGTGTTTTATAGTTCCACCTTTTTTTCCTGAAAATTTGTATTTATATGTACCACACTTTGATTATCCATCCATCTGCTGATCCTGTGCTCTTGCTATTATGGCTATGCAAGAATCTCTGTGGTAGGTTATGGAAGAGTGGCCTAGCTAGCTAGCTAGCTTACATGGCAGTTCTGTCTTTAATCCTTTGAAATCCCCCCATGCTGATTCCCACCATGGATACCCCAGTCTATGTGCCCACCAGCACTGCATAAGGGCTCCACTTTCCCCACATCCTCATTGTCATCGGTTATCATTTGCAGAAACTTTTCATTTTGTGCCATCTTGTTTCTGGATGTTGAACTTTGTCCTTTGAATAGAATAAATCAAATAATGATGTATGGAGGAGTTGCATGCTGGTTCTTTCCCAAGACTGCCTTGAGGGAGCACATATCAAGCACTCTGTCTTAAACAGGGCAGCAGCAGTCTAATGAGACAGACAGATACTCAGGATTATAGAGATGGATGATGTAATAATTAAACTATTACTGTGTGTGATCAGTCTCACTTGAAGATTACAAAGACTTAAGAGCATCTGGTGACAATTTGTTAGTTAACACAACATTATTTTGCATTTATTAAGTGTTGATAATTCTCTAAATGTTACATGAATTGAGAGGCTGGGAGAGAGAACGAGGTTATCCCAACATAGAGAAGGTGACACAACACTTATGGGTGATTACTAGAAACCCCTTTTGGTAATTAGTTGAAACTTTATGCATTTTCTTTGTGTCTATTTTTTAAATTGTTTTCCAATAGATTATCTAGTTTGATGTTCACCTTGACCTTGCTGCACAGTCATTTAGACAGGTGCAAGCCTAGGAAGCCCAGTTACAACAGTCTCAGCTCTAAATGCCGACAGGTATGTAGTATGAAGTTTCTGGCCCTGCCTAGCCCAAGATCTGGACCAGCAGTCCCAAATAATCACACAAAGTCTTATATTAATTACAAGCCATTTGGCCTATGGCTCAGGCATATAACTTGCTAACTCTTACCCTAAAATTAACCCATGATTAGCCAGTGGCTTAAGCACCTTTTCTTAGAGCATTTTTGTCTTCTTTCCTCTGTATATGCTGGCCTCTCCGCCCTGCTCTTCCTCTTCCCAGAGTTTTCTTAGTTTAGTAGCCCCTTTCTGTCTGCTTTCTGGCCAATCAGCATTTTATTAAACTAGTAGGAAGACAAATATTGACAAAGTAAAAGAGCATAATCCCACAGCGCATGTAGGAGACTCAGGACTGTTAGTAAGCAGGCTGAGGAACTCAGGTACTTCTTTCCACCCTGCCATTAGTGGCGTCAACCCCATCTAAGGCTATTCTCCCTCATGTCAGTAGCTGGGCTACCGGCCTCATTATTTATACCTAGCTTTCAATAAGAAAAAAGATCTCTCACCAATCTGTGGTTAAGTATCTTATCTCTCCCATAGGGCATAACCTGCAGAAACTAGGTGGTCACTGAGCCAATCGCTGGCATGGAAGAGTGGGAATACAGTAGTTGGCATAATCAGACAGGATCTTCTCTTGAGGTGGGGAATGGAGTAGTTTTCATTAGGTCATCTGGGGTGTGTATTAATTTTTGGGCCCTTCTATGGCCTTGGGGCTGAGGCCCACTGTAAATTTCTGAGCCTTCCTAGAGTTTGGCGACTTGTCTCTGGCCATAAGCTCCACATGTGGTTGACTCACCACCACCTCTGCCTAGCCTCTGCTAACATGGTAAAATACTATTGGCCCTTTTCCCCACCCCACCTACCCCATCCCAAGATTCCCACTCTCTTCTCACAACCCTATATAAGCCCCAGACTGATGCAATAAAGTGAGTTCTTGCTTTGACAAGGCTTCTGACTCAGCATGTGATTTCCCCTGGTGGCTAGGGGGTGCTGGGTCATCAACATGCACCATCTCGCTCCAACCCCAGGGAGAGGCCGGCTGGTCCGGATCTCCCTCTGCCCTATCTGCCAGACAGAAAGAGTCTAGCAATTAATGAACAAACAAGGTTGGGACTAAGGGAAGAAGCAAAGGGGACCAAATACTGGGAACATTCAACAACATTCCCTCCAAATATATGGTGCTAATTTACAAAGGAAGAGCCAAGGGTTGTGAAGGATAATGACTATCTAAGACCTCGCTGTGAGGTGGTAGCAGGGTGGAGAGTTCTAATTACAATCTATTGCCCAATTTAGAGGTAGTTCCAGTCTAAGACAAAAAGTGATACAGCATCATTTACAGATCTCTTCTTTCTATTCTTTTCCATCTACTCTCTCTTACAATGTGGGGCAAAAGGCCTTCAGTGAAAGATATCAGTTGGTGTCTCTCTTGCATATTTATTTATTTTGGTACTTTGCTAATAACTCTATTTTAAAAATTAAATTATTATTATTATTAGTGTGTGCGTAGTAGAGGACAGCTTTCAAGAGTTGACTCTTTTTGTCCATTGGGGCATTAGGGTGCTGGAATTGAACTTAGGCCATCAGGCTTGTGTGGCAAGCACTTTTCGTCAATGAGCTGTCTCCTGGCCCTATTTTTTTTTTTTTTGAGTCATAGTAGAAAGGAGTATTTTAAACAGAGGTTGTAGCACATGCCTATAATTCCAGCACTTGAGATACTGAGATAGGAGGAGTATCACAAGTTTAGGGCTAGTCTGTGTTATGTACCCTGCTACAAAGAAACACATAAAGAAAATATATATTTTATATTATGAGCCAGTGAACATGTATGTCCACTCCAAATTAAAAGCTTAATAAAATAACAATTAACTTTTTTTTTTATAGAAGCATAAACTAGAATATCTGTCTTTTATCTTCTAAGAGTGAATATATATTCTATTGAACCCATCCTGTATTATTTTATTTCTAAAGAGTTAGGAGACTACCCAAATAATTTAGTTATGGTCCATCCATGGAACGGAAATTCTTGGTAAAGCTTCCTGGTTAACCATGGGCACTCTTTGGACCTTGAACGTGGCAGGCCTGCAGTTCTTTAGCCTGTAGAGCTGCCTGCAGGCTGAGCAGTGTGCCCCAGGTTCTCAGCTTTTGTATGCTGTCACTTAACAGCATGGACTTTGGTGATGCAGCTGTCTTTGAGTCTTTTCTGCTTCTTTAAGTAACCCCTAACCTATATTCTTGTAAGTAACACCAATAAAAATTATGGTTCACCAAATTAGACTTTGGTGATATTAATACTTTGCTTGACTGTTAGTTCTTAATCTAGGGTGGAGAGACATGTTTTTTGTTTGTTTGTTTCCCCAGGTAAAGTCTTGTTACACAACACAGGGTTTTACACCTTATCTCCCTGAAGATCCTCCCATGTGCCTCCCCAGGATCAGTAGAAATGCCAACATGGACTTGACAGACTGTTTCCTGTTTTTAATGCTCTCAATCTAGCTCAAATGCATGCATCTGTTTGATCTTGCTTAGTTCTCACAGGGCTTTCAGTCATGGCTGACTCTCCTTTGGCTTCTAATACCAACAAGCCATGAGGAGGCACAGTGGTTATTATTTGTTTTCTAAGGCAAAGATCAAAGACTAGAGCATTGCAAAAAGTGGGCCACTTTCCCTTCTAGCTCCCCCTTCCCTTCTTCCCTCTCTGTTTCTCTGCCTTTCCTTCAGTGCACTGTCATGTGCTCACATGGAAGAGTTAGCAGTGGTTTGCCCCACCTAAATACCAGATCGCATCAGTGTGAATATCAGTATTGCCTCTACCCGTGACAACAGCTTTGCCTAGGACTCCCGCAGGATGATGGATTCATGAAGGTTTCACCAGCAACTTCGCCCCCAGAAATCAAGCCCAGCAGTATAGCTCTTTATAAGTCCATCAATCATTATGGCGAAGATGAAAGTTTATCAGGCCCAATATTTCTCTTCTGCTTTGTTTTATCTTAATCCCATTTTGCTATTTTTTTTTTCCCACCACACACTCATTCTTCTCTGTGCTAGCCTCCTCCCCTGGCTCATCCTTAACAAACCCTGATAGGACCACTCTTTTTAGTAACTTGTTCCATATGTTGTGTCCATGGGATGCATCAGGACCTCTGCCTGCCTCCTCCTGCTTCCTCATCACTCTATGGCGTCCATCAGTGCTGAGTCATTGTGAGTGGAATGGGAAATTGCTTTGCACTTCTCATCCGGGTGGGAACTTCTCTTCCGCATGTTCAGCATGGTCTGTTGTGGAAAGAGTTGTGTGGGAGTTTGGGAAGTTTTTCTAGTACAGTGGCAAGTGGCTAGTCTGTCTTCACAAACTCTCCTTTCCTCAGAAAGTGAAATTAGGAAGCCACTACCTGGATAAGAGAGAAGATGCCACTGCCGTCCTTGCTGGTCTCCAAAGAACGCCTTTTAGCAGAGCATATAGCTATGATTTTCCCCAATAATTTTCCGCTACAAAATACTCTCAGATATCAACATTTTAAACAGAAGCTGACAATTTTATAAAGTGTACTTTCTTGCTTCCTAAACAATTTCACTTATATTTGCTCAGGTTCCTTTTCTGATCTTTACCCATATTTGACTGTTGCGCAGGGCACACTCACATTGCCATCTCTCTCCGCTACCATACACATTCTCTTACTTCTCACTAAGAATTACTTTTCCCTTCCCGGTGGCTAGCAGTTCTTTGTGACTGAGATTTCTTTTTAAGCTACTGGCAAGCTTTACCGTGTGTAGTTCTCATCCTCCTTCCATGTCTCTCTGAAACAGGAGAGGTGGACTCTCCCGAGGCCCATTTATTCTGAGACTGCTATGCTGCAGGTACCAGGAGTTCTGGGACAGTTTACAGAGCCTGGCAGACTTTGGTGGTGGGGAGCAGCACTTCTTTCTTATAGATCCACGAGGCTGACCTTTCTTTCTTTCTTTTTTTTTTTTTTTTTTAAACTTTATTTATTTATTTGCCTTGGTGTTTGCCTGGAACTGGAACTACAGACAGTTGTTAGCTGCCATATGGGTGCTGGGAATCGAACCCGGGTCCTCTAAAAGAGCAGACGGCGCTCTTAACCGCTGAGCCATCTCTCCAGCCCCGAGGCTGACCTTTCTTACACAACTGACTGAAAGCTGCTTTCAGGAATGTTTGCCAGGATTCCTGGGCTTGAAACCCCAAGGATGTGACCAGCCTGGCATGGCTATGCCAAGGCCCATGAAAAGTGTGATGCATGGTAAGTTTTTTTTCACAAAATCAACATCTTCCCAGTGTTACAAGGATGTCCTCTGAGAAATGTCTACAGAAGTCCTTTAGACCATTTTAAGCAGGTTTTTATTTTACTTTATTTTATGTATACATGTTTGTGTGTGGGTGCGTGGATGTGTGAACATATGAGAAGGTCATAGGTTGACCTTGAGTGTCTTCCTCAGCTGCTTACCACCTTATATTTGGGAAAGGATCTTTCACTGACTGTGAATTGAATTGTCTACAGTAGCCAGCCAGGAAGCCCCAGGAATCCTCCCAGGTCTCCTTCTCAGAAGAGGGATTACAGAAGCAAGCTGTTGTGCCTGACTCTTCACATGGGTGCCAGGACATCCTTAATTCTACATCTTGAATGGCGGGTGCTTTACTGACAGAAGCATCTCTCATCCTCTAAAACTTGAAGAGTTGCTTATATATTTTGGAGATTACTTCATGTTACATAAATATTCACCAATGATGTTCTCCCATCCCTTAGGTTTTCTTTCTACTCTGTGGAATGCCGCCTTTCCTGTTTATTTCTTTTCTCTTATGCTCTTCCCTTCTGTTCCTTTCCCCATTAGTCTGTTTGGCTCTGCTGCTTCTGATTTCTCCCACCCCCTTCCTCACGTCCTGTTTCCACTGTTACCCACGCCAATATCTCCTTCGCGGCACTGTCTACAGTAGTTGCCCTCCTCAGCCCTGTGATGGCTGGTCACTGTGTCACTGTGGGCTGTAATGCGTTTCAAATGTATTTTTACATCTTGGATGACTTGTTTCCTTCCTGCTGGTACTGGGGATTGAGCCTTCAAGAGTAGGCTGCTCAGTAGGGTCTGTCTCCAACTCCAGAGGAAAGAGTCAAATCAACAAGAGTACAAATTGAAACACAGAAATGTAAGAAACAAACAAAAAAAAGCACATGACTCTTCCAAAAGACCACCACTCAACTACCCAGCTCAAAGACACCGAACTGGGTAAAATGCCACATAAAGATTTCAAGTTGCTGGCTGACTGGGGCCCGAGGTTAAGGCAGGAGCTCCTGGAATCAGGAGAGATAAACTTCATGTCATCCTATCATCCTCTGTCTCTTCATAGGTGTCAGATCTCTTGGTGTTACTGTGCCCCTCACGGGCTTTGTGTTGGACAGCTCCTAGGAGAGGTTATATAGCCAAGCACTTGGGGCCTGTTGGGTCCTTCAGCATCTTTTGGTGCCTCTAATTGCCAACAATGTCTTTGCATCTATGAGTCTCTCATGTATGTGTGCAGGTGCGAGTGATGTGTGCCTGTTTGCCTGTATGTGATGGGCATGTGTGATGGAGTGCCAGCCTTGGCCTCACTCCCCTGTCCTTCACTTCCACCCACTGTATTCCCTGCCCTGAGCAGAAGGGCTTAGGTGACTCAGGGCCATAGTGTGGATTTGGTTGGTCAAGTTTCAGGTCACACCTTCTTTTGGCTATGGGCTGATGTTAATGTCTACTTCAATCTTCCAGCTGCATAAAAGATGTGCAACGGTGGTGACTCAGTGACTGCCTCCCTATCTCTCAAGACTCTTTCTCCATCCCAGAGGTACTGGTAGGGGAGCTAGAAGCCTCTACCTGGACTCTTCATCTCCATTATAACAGTGGTCAGCCCTGATTTTGATGCCTATTACAGAGCGAGCTACCTTTGGGCCTACACCTGTCCAATAGTGGGCTGTATGTGATCTGAAGTTTTTAAACCCTGCCCCAGTCCCATCTCAGGGCAGCCAGACCCACATTAGATATCCTGGAATCTCAGTGGCTAGATTGAGTCTCTGAAGGGGAGGTGACCAGAGCAAAGAGGACCCTGGGCTTGGAACCTCTGTGCTGGCTACTTGGGGTTGGTGTCTCTTCACAGGAAGAGAAATCCTAACTAAGACAAGTGGGGAAGTCACAGGGGCAGTTTGAATCGGCTGGTCAAATCTTACAGTCCAAAAGCAGAAGAACACATAACTACCTCTCCTCAGTTGTACCCTCTGCTTATACAGTGCATGTGCATGGGGGTGGAAAGATCCTTGTGAGGGAATGGTACCACTCACAGTGGGTAACTTTTCATACCTCAATTAACAAAGTCAAGCTATTGCTATTGCCCACAGGCAAGCCTCATCTAGATCAAGACTTTCCAGGGGATTCTAGATTGTGTCAACTTGCCAATTGACGCTAATGAACAGACCAGACATGATAACAGTGTCCACGATCAAGAGGCCAACCTCAAAAATCCACAGGCTAGAAGAAGCTGAGATGAATTCTAAAAGCACAGATATTCAAAGACATCTATAGCCTTAAATTTCCCAAATCTAGGTCTTCAAACATAAAGGCTTTGAGAAACTAGAGGTGAACCTCTCCACAGTGCATTACAGTTGAGGTGCCATATGGAAAGCTATAGGAGGAAACCAGAAACCAGCAACTCACCTACAAAGGCAGAAATATTGAGTCTGTTGTCATCAGCCCTCAAAGACAGGCAAGCATGCAATTATGTATCTTAAGCCCTGAAAAGAGATAACTCCCAACCAAGTGTGCTATATTCAGCAAACCCATCTCTTAAATGTGAGGGAGAAATAGACATTTTACATCACCACAAACCAAGCCAGCACTACAGAGGATACTTAAAAAGAATACTATGTGGAGAAGAGAATGTTTTAATTTTAAAAGTACAAGAAAGATGTTGCAGAGGAGAAATAGTTAAGGGGAGAACATGGAAGGAATCCACCATACCCAATACAGTAATCCTAATCCTTATAGGGGAGACAGTAAAAACAAACAATAATCCAACCAACCAGAACAGCAACCAACAAAAGTACAGGAAGGAGAAAACATCATTCTACAGTAAAACTTGATGTGAATTGTCTCAGTCACAATAGAGACAGAGTGACAGGCTGGATTAAAAACTAGATTCAATGTTTCATTGTCTTCAAGAAACACATCTAGTGCAGACATCCCTAGACTGAGCGTCAAAGGGTAGAAGACAGTCTATCAAGGCTGCCCGTGGGAACGAAGCAGAAGCCATGGAGGACCCTTGACTACTGGTTCACCCAGCCTGCTTTCTTATACCAGGCAGGACCACCCACCAAGGGGAGCATCACGCTCTGTGGGATGGGCCTACCCACATCAATCATTAATCAAGAAAATGCACTACAGGCTTGCTCACAGGCTAATCTGGTGCAGATATTTTCCTCAGAAATTCCCTTTTCCCAAATGATTATAGCTGGTGTCAAGTTGACATAAACACTATCTAGCACACTAACACAATGCTTATATGTATAGGCAATGTATAGGTAACATTATACCAAGTGGGAAAAAACAGAGGACTTGCCCTCAAATCTGCAATGCGTCAATGCGTCAATAAACATTGGCTATTATTTTTATGTCTAGAGTGAATTAGCTAAAGTAGAGGTCCCCTGAGTTCTCTGAGTTTGAAAATAAGGCTAGAATGTGTCCTTGGGCTGCTCTTTCTCCAGTCTTACTAAACATAGTGTGGGTGCTGGGGGCCTCTGTAAGTAGCAGCAAGTGAGCTCAACTAATGAGCCATCTCGCCAACACCAGCAGCTCCTCTTATTGCGTGTGTGAAATGAGGCAGCAGAAACAAGTTTATTTGACTTAACTAACTTGTTTTCCTGCTGTCAGTCACATGACAGACTTTTTTTTTTTTTTTTTTTTTAACTTGAAGGACAAGACTTGGCATTGGTCTCTGTCCTTTTTTTTTTAATCACCAACGCAGCCACTTAGAATTTGGGACTAAGAGAAGTCACTGAAACTGCTTATTTCTCAATTTGGATCTGCTAGTGAGGGAGGGCAGAAGGATAATGCATTTCTCAGAGGGATAAGGATCTGTCTTACAGCCTTCCAAATTTATTATATAATTTCTCATAAGTGATGATCACTTATGTAGCTCACTGGGTACAAGTGTGACCTATATGATTTAGTATGTAACTTCTTTTGTTGCTCCCAAGAGCCTTCCAAAGTAGCTGCCTACTGTTAGCCCCACAAACAAACAAACAAACAGACAAACAAACAAACAAACAAACAGAAGGAGCCTCAGAAACATGAGTTTTGCCCAAGGTTCATAGCAAGTAAATGATGGTATCCCACATCCCAGAGTTGGTGAGGGCAGTTAGGGCTTCACTGAGGCAGCCTACCTCTGAACTACTGAGGAACTGACTTAATTCATACAGGAGCCAGGATGTAACTTGATGTATTTACTTTGAGAAATGTAATAACCAAGATAATAAACATTGGCTATTATTTTTATGTCTAGAGTGAATTAGCTAAAGTAGAGGTCCCCTGACTTCTCTGAGTTTGAAAATAAGGCTAGAATGTGTCCTTGGGCTGCTTTATTTTGTGCCAAATACACTCCAGAATTCGGCTTGACCGTTTGTTCAGGCTGCTGTTGAAGGTTGTGGAGGAGTTTGAATTGAGCAAGCTTGAGTGCAGGCATCAAGTCAACCTTTGATTGTGGATCTTTAGTTCCTACATAGCTCATAATCAAAGCAAAGCTACTTTCTCATCAGTTTGATGAACTTGGTTGATCATAATGTTCAGGAAGAGCCTGCAATTGGTGGGAGTTGAGGTGTACCTCTTTAGGAGTTGACTTCTGTTACCTTTGATTAATGGTTTCAATGGTTCATGAACTTCTGCTTTTCTGATAAGAAGGCTGAGGGTTGACCTTAAGTTACATTGCAGTTTGGCTGACTTAGATGGTATCAAGCTCCAGGCCATGCTTGTTAGTTCTTCGTACTGTTCTTGGTCAATGACCCATGGTTGTCTGATGGTCTTCACAGTTCCATGGGTCTTAAGTATCTGTTCTTTTGCCTTTTTGCATGTAGACTTTCACTTCTTTCTTGATCTTAGGATTAATCTCACAGATAGACCTCTTTATCTATAAAGGGGATTAGTCAAATCATTTTTAAAACGATTGATGGTGAATACAGAGCTTTGACTAGGTCACAAATGGCATCTCTGTGGTGGGAATGTTCTCGTTATGCTGTAAATAAAGTAACTGATTTGGCCTATGTAGAGCACGGTAGAAGTGGGTGGAGAATCAGAGGAAGAGACAAGCAGAAGGAGGGTGGAGTTAGTCAGTCTCCATCCGTCCCCCGAAGAGGAAGCATGTAGGAATCCAGGTGAGCCACCACGGGCTAAGCCACGTGGTAGGCAGATTAATGGAAATGGGTTGAATTAAGATGAAAGAGCTAGCTAGTAATGGGCTTAAGACATGGGCCAAACAGTAAAAGGATATAAGCGTGTGATTCATTTCTTTGGGGGACAAAAGCCGCCGCACGAACCAGGTTCCAAACCTCCACCGCAGACCAGGTTACAAAC
This sequence comes from Sigmodon hispidus, assembly GCA_004025045.1. NCBI lineage: Eukaryota > Metazoa > Chordata > Mammalia > Rodentia > Cricetidae > Sigmodon > Sigmodon hispidus. The sequence continues at coordinate 4,187 of PVIH01028555.1, read as the reverse complement.
CCCCGGCCCAAACGGGCACCGGGAAAAACTTACTACAACACATCTCAACCCAGAGCTTCTCCAATGGAGAAAGGCCACTCTAAATGCTTCTCATAATTTGTTAGCATCTGCAGATGCCAGTCCTCTTCAAGGGAGGTTCCTGAAGCGCTTGTAGTATCTATCAGTGAGCTTTTGGAGTGATAATCAAGGAATGTTCAGTTGATCTTTATCTTCTTCATATTATCAACTTTATGGAGGTTTGGAATATTTCTATGAGGTAATTCCTCATGGTCAACAAGCCTCAGTACTTCATGAAGAGAAGGTTGCCTCCATGCATATCTTTAAGTTGCCTTGTAGTTTGCTGATAGGCAACTGCTTTGGTACCTACACCTGAGAACATGGCCCAACAAAATAGTCCACTTTCAATGAAAGCTTCAATGGCTGAGAATGATGTCACCTAGTCATAAGTGGTAACCATTTAAGCTGAATTAGAAAGACTTGTACAATTGGAGTAACTGGCATCTAATTTGAGTACTTGTACCATATTGGCTATTTTTCCTAATCATTTTCTCCCAGTGAACAAAGCCGTTTGGAAGGTTAGCCACTGATCAACTGTTGATACCTAGGCACCGACCAGAACAAAGGTAACTTATTGATACTAGTTGTTAATTCATTGGTATGGATGACCCGGAGACCAAGAGGGAATCCTAGCTTCCCATGGTCTCTGGTTTGTACATTTTCAGCTTGATGGGCATACATCCCACTATAAGAGACCTAATATAGTTACAAAGTATGCTCCCTCTAATATCAGGGTTAGGATTTCTACATTGTGTCCATTGCACTGTGTAAACATCAAAGTTTTTAGAAAATTTCCCTTAAACTACTAGAAGGTGAATGTGTTAGTGAGGGTTCTCTAGAGGAACAGAATTGATAAAATCTATCTATCTATCTATCTATCTATCTATCTATCTATCTATCTATCATCTATCTGTCTGTCTGTCTGAAAGGGATTTACTAGAGTGGATTATAGGCTGCAGTTTAGTTAGTTCAACAATGGTGGTCTACCAATGGAAAGTCCAAAAATTCAGTAATCATTCAGTCTGAGAGGTTGGATATCTAGGCTGGTCTTCAATATATGTTAGAATCCCCCCAAAAGTAGGCTCTAACACTAGCAAAAGAATGACCTTGCCAGTGAAAGAAAGGGAAAGCAGGCAAAGAGCAAGAACTTCCTTTTTCCATGTCCACCAGGTGCCACCAATGGTAGCCAAGATTTAAAATGTATCTTCCCACTTCAAATGATTTAATAAAGAAAAATCCCTCACAGGTGTGCCCAGACACTTGAGTTAATTCCAGATGTAGTCAAGTTGACAACCAAGAACAGCCACCACAGTGTGTTTTATAAATGGTTCCCAGAATTTGTACCAATGCTGCATAGCTTTTGTCATTTGATACAAATGATAGTCCCCTGGGAAGAGGGAACCTCAGTGGAGGAATTGCTTCCATGGAATTGGCCTGTGGGAGCATTTTCTTGTTTGAAAATTGATGTAGGAAGGCCTAGTCATTGTGGGCCGTGTTACCTGGTCAAGTGGGCCTATGCTGTTCATGAAGGTAGCTGAGCAAGCCGGGGGAAGTGAGCCAGTAATCACCATTTCTTCATGGTTTCTGCTTCGCTTCCTGCTTTCAGGTTCCTACCTCGAGTTCCTGTCTTGGTTTTCCTGGATAGTGGACTGTAACTTTTAAGCCAAATAAAACCTTTCGTCCCAAGTTGGTTTTAATCATGCATTATCAGAAACCAAGCTAGGTCAGAAGTTGGTATCAGAGGGTAGCCTATTGCTGTGAGAGAGAGCTGATTATGTAATTTTTGCAAAGGATTGTGGAAGTATTTGGAAAGTTGGAATAGAAAATCCATGAGTGCTCAAAACTTAGTGGGTTATTCTATGAGATCTTGGAAGCTACAAGTATTGAGAAACTATGTATATACTACAAGTATGCATAGACTATGCCGACTATGGAGGCTGGGCTTGTGAAGTTTCGGAGAAAAGCAAAAAGCATTTTTTTTTGAAATTTTATAATAAGAAACTGTCAAAGTAAAAGCTTTGCTTTACTCAGACAGTTTACTTAGTTAGTTATCTGGGCCAAAAAAATCAGCTATGGTAAAGGTACCAGCATCATTGAGGCAAAACAGCATTGTCTCAGAGTTACCACATAGACGCTATGGTCCAGAGGCTGCATCTCCAGCTGGCATACAAATTTGGTAATGTGTAAGAGTTTTCCCAGATGGTGCTGATTTTGGTAGCATGGGCACTGCAGGACTGAAGGGGTCATGAAGAGACACTGAGGCTTGGCACCATGTGGCAGGCTTGGAGTTTCTAGAAGGAGTCCTGGAGGTCCCAGGTGAAGTTGTAGCTTCTGTTTCAGTGGAGACCTGAGCATAGTGGAAATAGGAGGATATTGAGATTACTACAAAGGACAGCAGCAGAGGTAGGTGGACCTGGCCTAGTCTATGAGATGAACTGTGCATGTGCTATGGATGTGAGCTGGGAAAGTGGGACTATCCAAGTCTATCAGAGCCTAGAAGATCAAGAGTAATGCAAAATGTCACTGAACTATTTACACTGTTGAGGTTTTGTTTCTTTAATCTGATTATAACTGTGTCCTGGTTCTTTCTCTTGGAGTAAGGAAATATTTAACTTGCAATTGATCTTATAGGAGCACACAGTTAGGATACGTTGGGTTTTAAAAGAGAACTTGGTCTTTTAAGTAGCCACAAGTTTTAAAATACTGTGGAAATTTTCAAAGTTGAACTGTGATTTATATTGTGATATTAACTTAAGATCTTATGGATAAGCAAGTAAAGAAAGGTTATGGTTCAACAGTGATACTTCAGCGTCTCAGTTGACAAAGGGTCACTTAGGAAGAGGAAAAGTCAGCTGAGGTTGCTTCCATCAGACTGCCCATAGCCATGTTTGTGAGACATTTTCTTATTTCCTAATTTATGTAGGAGGCCCTCTGGGGCCTGAATTGTATGAGAAGGTGGCTGAGGCAGATGGGAAGAACAAGCCAGTAGATAGCCACTCTTCAAAGTTCCTGCCTAATGTCCCTCAGCAATGGATTGTGACCTGGGAGTTGTAATATGTAATAAATGCTTTTGGCCATAGTGTTTATCACAGCAACAGAAACATAACTAAGGCAGTACCTGTGAAGAGACACTATGACTACAGAAACTCTTATAAAGGAAGACATTTAATTTGGGTGGCTGGCTAACAGTTTCAGAGGTTTAGTCCACTATCATCATAGAGAGAAGCATGGCATTGTGCAGACAGCATGGTGCTGGAGAAAGAGCTGAGAGTTCTACGTCTTGAACACAGGCAGCAGAAGTAGACTGCAGTTTTTTTTTTTTAGATTTATTTATTTATTATGTATACAGAAGAGGGTACCAGATGTCATTGTAGATGGTTGTGAGCCACCATGTGGATGCTGGGAATTGAACTCAGAACCTCAGGAAGAACAGTCAGTGTTCTTAACCTCTGAGCCATCTCTCCAGCCCCCTAGACTGTGTTTTTAATAGGTTTCTGGGCTGGACTTTCCAGTCTAGCCTGAGGTTTAGCTCCACTCTCAGCCCCGCTTAGCCTCAAATAATCACACAAGGCTTGTATTATTTTTACGCTGATTGACCTAGGGCCCAGGTATATGACTTACTAACTCCTTCATTTCAATCCATCTTGTTCAACGATGTGGCTCGGTACCTTTTCTCAGGGCAGCATTTCCTCTGCATCTCCTGGTTGTGTCTGTGGTAACTCTCTCTGGTGGCTCTCTGGCATCTGTCTCTGTTCTTCCTGTACTCAGAGGTTTTTTAGCCTGTTAGTCCCACCTACACTTCCTATCTACCTTTTGGCCAATCAGCTTTTATTAAACCCATAGGCTGGACAATTATTTAAAATGCAACACATAACGATCCCGGTGAGGGTGGGTGAAGGCGCCCTCCACACCCCTTTGCCAGACATGTCTGTCCTTAGAAAAACTTAAGTGGAAAAAGCAACTGGAGTCATCTCCTTTATAAAGCCTCGTGGTGGAACATCTGCTTGAGCAGTTCAATGGAAAGATGAAAGCGCCACATAGGAACTCGATATGAATGGAAAAAGCCCAACAACATGAAGGTACTACAGCATTCTGAACACACACTAAAAACAGCTCTCATCTCTAAGAAC
>PVIH01028554.1:0-14983 GCA_004025045.1 Sigmodon hispidus | reverse complement strand
AAAGAAGAATTACTACTGTTACTCCTCAAACTATTTCACACAGTAGAAACTGAAGGAATATTGCCAAATTCCTTTTATGAGGCCACAATCACCCTAATACCCAAGCCACTCAAAGACACAACAAAGAAGGAGAATTACAGACCAATTTCCCTCATGAATATTGATGCGAAAATTCTCAACAAAATTTTGGCAAACCATACACAACAATGCATAAAAGATATCATCCACCATGACCAAGTAGGCTTCATCCCAGAAATGCAGGGCTGGTTTAACATATGAAAAACTATAAATGTTATCCATCATATAAACAAACTAAAGGAACAAAACCACATGATCATATCCTTAGATGCAGAAAAAGCCTTTGACAAAATCCAACACTCCTTTATGATTAAAGTCCTGGAGAGATCAGGAATACAGGGAGAATACCTAAATACAATTAAGGCAATTTACAAGAAGCCAACATCCAGTATCAAACTTAATGGAGAAAAACTGAAAGCAATCCCACTAAAGTCAGGAACTAGACAAGGATGTCCTCTCTCCCCTTATCTATTCAATATAGTTCTCGAAGTTTTAGCTAAAGCAAGAAGGGAACAAAAAGAGATTAAGGACATATAAATTGGAAAAGAAGAAGTGAAGCTATCTCTGTTTGCAGATGATATGATTGTATACATAAATGACCCACAAAATCCTTCCAAGGAACTGCTACAGCTGATAAACACCTTCAGCAATGTAGCAGGATACAAGATTAACTCAAAGAAATCAGTAGCCCTTCTATACACTAAAGATAGAAGAGCTGAAAAAGAAATATGGGAAACATTACCCTTTATAATAGCTGCAAATAGTATTAAATACCTTGGAGTAACTATAACCAAAGAAGTAACAGATCTATTTGACAAAAATTTTAAATCACTGAAGAAAGAAATGAAGAGGATATCAGAAAATGGAAAGCTCTCCCATGTTCCTGGACTGGTAGGATCAACATAGTAAAAATGGCAATTCTACCAAAGGCAATTTACAGATTCAATGCACTGCCCATCAAAATCCCAACACAATATTTCTTGGACCTTGAAAGAATAACACTCAATTTCATTTGGAATAATAGGAAAGCCAGGATTGCCAAAACAATTTTACTCAACAAAAGAACCTCAGGAGGTATCACCATCCCTGACTTCAGGTTATACTATAGAGCTACAGTAATAAAATCAGCCTGTACTGGCATAAAAACAGACTTGTGGATCAATGGAATAGAATTGAGGATCCAGACATTAACGCAAAAACCTATGAACACCTGATCTTTGACAAAGAGGCACAAAACATTCAATGGAAAAAAAGATAGTATGTTTAACAAATGGTGTTGGCATAGCTGGATGGAAGTGTGTAGAAAAATGCAAATAGATCCAAGCCTGTCACCCTGCACAAAACTCAAATCCAAGTGGATCAAAGACCTCAACATAAACCCAGCCACTTTGAACTTGATAGAAAAGAAAGTGGGAAATACACTTCTACGAATTGGCACAGGCGACCACTTCCTAAATATAACACCAGTGGCACAGACACTGAGACCAACAATCAATAAGTGGGATCTCCTGAAATTAGGAAGCTTCTGCAAAGCCAAGGACACTGTCAGTAGGACAAAATGACAGCCTACAGAATGGGAAAGGATTTTCACCAACCCTAGAAGTGATAGAGGACTGATCTCTAAGGTATATAAAGAGCTCAAGAATCTAGAGCCCTGAAAAAGTGCTCATCATCTTTAGCCATCAGAGAAATGCAAATCAAAACAACTTTGAGATACCACCTAACATCTGTTAGAGTGGTTAAGATAAAAGGCACAGATAACAGCCTATGTTGGAGAGGATGTAGAGCAAGGGGAACACTACTCCATTGTTGGTGGGAGTGTAAGCTTGTTCAGCCACTTTGGAATGCAGTATGACGGTTTCTCAGAAAATTGAGAATCAATCTCCCCAAAGACCCAGCAATACCACTTCTGGGTGTATACCCTAAAGATGCACAGTCACACTCCAAAGGTATTAGCTCAACTATGTTCATAGTAGCATTATTTGTAATAGCAAGAACTGGAAACAACCTAGATGTCCCTCAACTGAAGAATGGATTAACAACTGTGGTACATCTACACAATGGAATACTACTCAGCAGTAAAAAAAAAAAATGATATCCTAAAATTCACAGGCAAATGGATGGATTTGGAGAATATCCTCCTGAGCGAGGTATCACAAACTCAGAAAGATAAGCAGGTGATGTACTCACTCATTAATGGTCTCTAAACAAACTAACAAGAAAAATCCAAGCATGCCCAGGCTGCAAACCACAACCACTAAACAGCTTGGGATCAGAAACACCCTGGACTGACCCTTCGGATCCCACTCCACCTAGAGGAACACCTGACTAACTCTTGAGGGAGGGGGGACAAAACTGGATTTGCCAGGAGTGGAGACTAAACTAAGCATTATTGGGACAGTGGGACCATGGGACTGTCTGTAGCCTACCCAGTGAGGGGATGGGGAGTTGTGGAGAAGAAAAAATTACCTGATGTGGTGGAACAGGGAAGGGACCTTGAATGGGGATATACAGGGATAAAAAAAAAAAAAATCCAGAGGGAAAGCTGAACACAAAATAATTTTATGTGTAGCAAATTATTTGCATTATCACCCTTGATAAGTCATGCTTATGATTTTTATTTTCTTTATACTTATTGTTAACTCATCAGCATTTTAAATTCAATTTACTGTTTTTCTTGATAAATACAAAATTAAAAAAAAAGAAAGAGATCTCAGAATTTCACTCTTGTGTTTATCCTTATTTCCTGACCATTATTCATAGCATCTTATAGCCAACCCTGTAGTAAAATGTTTCTGACCAGGCCTAGCCCCAAGGTCTTGACCTGGGAGAAGCTACTTAGTTCTGCCTAGCCTAAGCCACAGACCAGCTGTCCCAAAGTTCAAAAGAAACACAGAAGCTTATATTATTTAAATGCTGTTTGGTTATGGCTCAAGCATATTGCTAGCTATTTCATACATCTTAACCCATTTCTGTTATTTATGTCTTGACAGACGGCTAGTGGCTTTACCTCTGTTCCATTACATTTTGCTCTCTTAGACAGCAGCTCAGCTCTCTCTGAATCTTCACTTCCTCCCCTTTATCTGTGTTGGGATTTTTGGTCTGCTTCCAAGATACCTTGCCATAGGCCAAAACAGTTCCTTTATTAGTCATTGATAACTCACAGTGTATAGAAAGTCATCCTACATTTATGAGGGAGACACTGTGAGCTCCTGCTGAGGAGGAAGATATAAAGGGTTTCGGGTAAGCCATGAGTCAAGTGTCAAGACAGATGAACAGAAATAGGTTATTTTAAAGAGCTAGCTAGCAATTTGCCTGAGCCATAGACCAAGCAGAATAAAATTAATATAAGCCTTTGTGTGATTATTTGGGGCTAAGTGGCATTGTGGCTGTGAGTAGTCCAAATCTCGAAGGTAGGCCAGAAAGTCTGGGCCAGAAATTCTTATTATAAAACCCCCCTAAACAAAAATAAACATTCGCAATTGATTTAGGGGAATGTGGGCATAGTTTTCTATACTACTTCCTGCTAACTGGGGATACTGGTAATCTTTGGGGAACCCTGAAAAAATTTAGGATTATTATCATGTTCTAACTAGAGTATTCTATAAGGCTAAATTATTTCAGCCAGCAGCCTTGAAGCTATTCCAGGTGCAGGACTCAGAAGAACTGCAACAGAGGTACTCTGAAATATTTAATTTTCTGGGCCATTTATTTCCACTGGAGAATTTTTTTGGGGGGAAGGCTTTTTTTGTTCAAACTTGATTTTTTTTTAACCAGTAATGAATCCACAGCATCTCATTTCCTGTGGAAACAAAAGAATGACCTCTTCTACAAACAAACATCTTTTGACTGAAATTTTTAAGTCAAGACGTTTTCAAAATATAAAGTTTGGTTTAATCTAACAGCATTTATAGTCAAATGTCTCTTAGAAGCTCTTGCTTCTTCCTCTGCAATCCAAAGACACTTCAAATATAACACAATGATATACAGTATCCACACTATGTACATTCCATCTTTATGTGGCTTATTTGTCTTTATTACTCTTCTTTAAAGAATTGTCTTTACCCTTTTTCTTTTCTTTCCCAAGCCTACATATATTTTTAAGCACATTGTAAACCATTTAGAGGGTTTTCTTTATTCGTGAATCTGAATCTGTCTTTACTGTATTTCTCCATTTGACCACATGGGTCTTTAATCTGCTGAACAGTATGGCTAGGATCAAAGCTGGCTCCTCCCTATTCCTAGGTTCCTTGAGAAGCTAATCTCATCGCATAGGCATGTTCACAGCCAACTTTGAAAGCCATCTTAACTGCTCCAAATTTGGGAAGTTTTTGGATCATGTCACCACTCAGTAGTGTGCCACCTACTGCTCCTAAATTCCACTGAAGTGTTTAGTAGCAGGAAAACGAACCACATGGCTTTTGCTTCTAAGGCTGAGTCAGAAAGCTGCCTCTTAAAGGAGTCATGCCTCTGCTTGTCTTCAACAAACAGAACCTACCAGAAAAATTGCTCCTACCAAGCAAGAAGCTGTGCTTGATACTGTTCTTTTGTGTCTAGAATCACTTTTTAAGCTTTTGTCAGGTTTTACATGAAAATTCTTGCCAAATGTTTGGGTGCCAAATGTAGGTGTAAATTTCTCTCCCATCCACTCAGAGGCTTAATAGTACTTATGAATGATCATCTGGTATCTCAAGCTTCTTACTAGCAAGCTTTTACACTTAAATTAACCCATAGTTTGTATCTATATTAGCCATGTGGCTTGGTATCTTTTCTTATCACAACGTTTTCATCTTGCTTCCTCTTCATCCAGCTAGTGACTCCTGACTCTGCCCTTAACCTTCCCAGAGTTCTCCTAGTCTTGTTACTCCACCTATACTTCCTGCCTGACTACTGGCTAATCAGTGTTTTATTAAACCAATTCAAGTGACAAATATTTACAGTGTGTAAGAGCATTATTCCACAGCAGTGTTTCCCAATAACTTTCAAAATATTTAATGTTATTTATCTCCCATTTTTTTCTCCTACCCCATGTAAATTTTCTCTCTAATTCTCCTTTCTCACTTCATAGTTCTCATGTCCTTCTACCTTCTCTCTCTACTATGTAGAATCTCTTCTTTTTCCCTCCCTCTGTGGCCCTTCTCTACTCTCCTGGTTTCTGTGTTACTTTAAACTACAGAAACAAATCTAAATATTTAAGGACAAAGTGCGTTCAGGGACTGGAAGATAAAATGCCATTGATGAAGATGCCACATATTTCCAATACTGGATATGGAGGAATCTGGCTAGAACTGTCCTGAAGCTTTCCCTGGGAATTAGGTCTCACACTATTTATATGTGCAGATGTCTAAGGAGAGAAATAAACCAATAGCTTGATATAGCTGTAAAGTCTGTGAAATACAATGATAGCATGGCAAGACAGCCACAAAGAAGCAATAGTGATACTTTTAGGGGAAACCAACAGCTGTCTAACTAGCTTCAAAGTTAGTTACCATCAAAAAAAAAAAAAAAAGGTAATTCACATCTAGTACTGTAAACTTTGCCAATTACCCCTGGATGAAGAGCTTATGGACCTTAGAGGAGACTCTACCACTGTCTATTTTTTAGGTGCATTCTAGATATTTATCTTCCACCCACAGATAAATGTAGCTCTGACCCTTAATCAAAGACAATTTATGCAAGGCGAAAATTATTATAGAAATATACAACTGCTCAAAATTCGGAGACTAAGTGTGTCTTGAAGGTCTGGTCACAACTGATATATTTGCACCATAACCCTTATACCTAAGGCTCGATGAACATTACAGAAGAGGAGTCAGAAAGTCAGGAATGTAGTGTGCCTGCTTCTAGACAGTGTCTTCTAAACATGACAGGAAATCCACATCCATGATATCTCAACAGTATAGTTGCCTATACAAGTGTTAAATGAACACAACCTCAGTTGACATACCAATGGGGATGGGGAAATGTCATAGGGTCACATCCTTAGTTGAAGAATTCCATGCAACTCATGTCATCTGGGAAAGAGAGAATCAGTGTTGTGCTGTGATGACCTTTCTGATCTGTTATAAGAACCCCAGTGGTCTGCCCTAAGTACATGTACATACAGGTAATATGAAATGGAAACAGAGTTTGTGTATGTATGTTTCTGGGTGCATATAAATGTACGTATATGTATAAATCTGTGTATGAGACAATAATAAAGAAGAGGCCATGGTTTGAGAGGGTGTAGAGGGGACTTAGCAGCAGTTGGGATAAAGAGAGGAGGGGTAGAAATGCTGAAAATACAGTACTCATATAGAAACTTACCAAGTTAATAAAGTATTGGTGGTGGGGGAAGGGAACCTGTTCCCACTAATGTAAAACTTCAGATTCCCCTATTTCTTGCTCTGTTGTATAATTCTAATCATTTCCCATAAGTCTGAATAGTGTTACTTATTTTCCTGAATCCAGTGTCAGACAGATGGGGACAATGTGCAGAATAAAGAGACGTGGACTGTGTAAAGGGAAATTGAATTCTAATTCCAACCCCTCAGCTACATCAAAGTTTGCCTTAATGATGAGTCAAAGGAGCCAAAGAACCCTAGGACCAACTTTTGATTAATGATGGAAGGTTCTTTTACAGTTTAAACAATGAAGCTTGGCATTTGGGTTTTACTTCTTGTCCCTTCTCATAGATAGTATCAAGTCACCAAATGTGCATGTGCAGGAATTAATATACCCACACACATACATATGCACATAGAACACACACAGAGTGCTTCAAATCTCAAATGATGACTCTAATGTACTGAGAATGCTATCTTTGACTGGCTAAAGAAAGAGCTCTGAGGTCAGTAATATATACATCATTATTCATTGTGATGTTTTCATGGTAGTAATAGTGTTTAGCCTATGTATTCTTGAGTGTTCTTGAGGGCCAGTATCTTAAAAAATTTACTAGCCAAGTATCATATAAAGGATTAATATTTATTAAGGGGTTATATAAAGACCCACTGATGCAAAATGAACCTTAAGACAATTCTTGGAGAGTGAGAATGTCCCATGGTGAATGATTCGATTTCCTCCAGGACAATGTAGGAACAAACAGGAAACAAAGTCTTTGTCCCAGCGTCTCAGTGGGGTCTGACCATGCCCCATTCAGGTTCCTGGTATTCCAGAGACAGATCTCCAAGTTTTGCCAGTGAACTACTGACTCCCACTACAAGCCAGTCTTCGTATTTTTGTAACTTAAAATAAAAATGGATAATGCCCACCAAATTATCAATGAAAGTCAAACAGTAATAAACTGCCAGTAAGGTTCATCAATTATTTCTTAGCTTTGTGAGTTTTTTAACCTTTAAATGGGGAAGATGTTATTTTTATGTTTGACACTTTAACTTAAGAAATATAATTCACATTTATTCCTTCAAAAACTAAGTAGTAATTCATTGATTCTCAGTTCTCATCAACTATTTTTTTCAATCATTTTTTTTTTATTTCTGGTAATAAAATTTTGTGGACTGAAATTAAAGAGCATAGTAATACAGTACAGGTGGGTTAAAAAAAAAAAAAAAACTATTACCGATTGCCTATAGGCCTTGCTACTGTGTAATTTATGAAGCCAAAAATTAATTGCTGTTCAGAAAACTGGCATAGACTCTTCTTTAAGCTTGCTTGTTACTGTTGGATGGATTAACTGATACATTCTGACAGTAGAGTTTCAGCTTCTGCTTATAAGGATTTATGCTTCTGTTAGTTAATATTCTTATACATAGAAATAGTCAAATTCTGGATTTCTTTCTCTTCATTGGCAAGGACTGTCTTTAGCATATGGTACCAATCAAATCCATATGCCATATTTATTGAAAATCAATCACAAGTGAGAAATATTTGGTGATTTCCCTAAAGTAAGCTGGGGCCAATACTCATTATCCAAATTAAAACACTAGGTAATTCATAGCACATTGTAAAACCCTAACCTCTGCTCTACCCCATCTTCAGAACTCTGCTCTATTTTTCTTATTTTTTATTTAAAAAGGTTTTTTTTTACCAATGTATCTCCTGCTGGCCCTCTCTTCCTTCCTCCCAGTCCCTCGCGGTTCTCCCTCAGCCTCCTACCACCTCATTCACCCATCCTTTACACAAAAAAAGGCAAGAAGTCCCAAGGTGGGTCAGTCAGTTCAGTCTGGTGTATCCATTTGAGGTAGGTCCAATTCCCTCATCCCAATATAAGGACTGGGTTAAGTGTTCCTCTGTAGGGAATGGGCTTCAACATGCCAGTTAATGCACAAGAACATAGTCTGATCCTATTCCATGAGGTTCCACATACTGGCCATGACAACTGACAAGCATCTACCTATGGAAGGTTTAGTTTCTTTTCCTGATGGTTCTCCAGTGGCTGTTTTTGATTCCCAGTGAACTCTCCAGAGCTCCAGCCAGCCAACTCTATAGGACTGCTCATCATAACCCCTATTTCTTTGCTCTATTGACTCTCCCCTCTCTCTTTAGCTGAACCAGATGCTCGACCTGGTGTTTAGTTATGGATCTCTGCTTTTGCCTCTATTCATTGCTGAATGTAGGTTCTATAATGACACTTAGGGTGGTCATTCATTTGATTATAGGAGAAGTCCTATTTAGGCAACACCTCCACTATTGGTTGGAGTCCTTGCCAGGGACATCATATGAGTTCCTGGAGCTTTCCCTAACACCTGGACTCTTTCCAAACCCACATTGGCTTCCTCTATCAAGATCTCCATCTCATTTTTCTCCCTCTTTGTTGCTCTTCTCACTCAGCTATCTCCTTCTCTCATGATGTGTTCCCATCTCTCCTTGGTTGCTAACTATTATGATGCCAATTTACTAAAGAGATCTTCTCTATTCTCCCTTTCTACTGGGATTCCTAGATTTCTCTCTTAAGTTTCTTCTGATCCCAAGCTATTCAGGAGTTGTGGTTTGCAGCTTGGTTGATTTTGTCTAAAATCTACTTATGAGTGAGTACATCCTGGGTCCTCTTTCTGGGCTTGTGATACCTTGCTCTAAATCCATCCATTTGCTTACAAATTATAGGATGCCATTTTCTTTCTTTCTTTCTTTCTTTCTTTCTTTCTTTCTTTCTTCCTTCCTTCCTTCCTTCCTTCCTTCCTTTCTTTCTTTTAATGCTGAGTAGAACTCCATTGTGTAGATGTACCACAGTTTGTTAATCCATTCTTTAGTTGAGGGGCATATAGCTTCTAGGTTTTTGCTATTACAAATAACGCTGCTATGAACATAGTTGAGCTAATGGGCTTGGGATAAGAATGTGTATCCTTTGGGTATATGTCCAATAGTAATATTGCTAGATTATTGGGTAGAATGATTCCCAGTTTTGTGAGGAAACACCATACTGCTTTCCAAAGTGGCTCTACAAGTTCACATTTCCATCAAATATAGAAGAGTGTTCCTACCCTTGATTCCTATCCTCTCAAGCATGCATAGGCTATCATTTGTTTATTTGATCTTAGCCAATCTCACAGGTTTAATGTGGTATCTCAAAGTTGTTTTGATTTGCATTTCTCTGATGGATAAAGATGTTGAGCAATTTTTAAGTGCCTTTCAGTCCTTTGTAATTCTGTTGAGATTTCCCTGTTTAGTACTTAACCACATTTTTTAATTGAGTTAATTTTGATTTTTGAGATATAGTTTCTTGAGTTCTCTATATATTTTAGAAATCAGTCCTCTGTCAGATGTAAGGTTTGTGAAGATCTTTTCCCATTCTGTAGGCTGTTATTTTGTCTTATTGACTGTGTCTTTTGCCTTAAAGAAGCTGCTCAATATCAGGAGGTTCCATTTCTTAATTGTTGTTCTTGGTGTCTGTGATAGTGTTACACTTTAAAGTGGTCACTTGCGCTAATGGGTTGAAGGCTATTTCCCATTTTCTTTTCTATCAAATTCAGTGTAGCTGGGTTTATGCTGAGGTCTTTGATCCATTTGGATTTGAGTTTTGTGCAGGGTGATAGATATGGATCTATTTGTATTCTTCTACATACTTCCATCCAATTGTGCCACACCATTTTTTGAAGATGCTATCTTTATTCCATTGAATATTTTTCATCTTTTTGTAAAAAATCCGGTGTTCATAGGTCTGTGGGTTAAGACCTGGGTCTTCAATTTTATTCCATTAATCCACAAATCTGTTTTTATGCTAGCACCAGGCTGTTTGTAGCTCTAGAGTGTAGCATGAAGTCAGGGATAGTGATGCCTCCTGAAGTTCTTTTATTGGGCAGGATTGTTTTGGCAACCCAGGGTTTTCTGTTATTTCACATGAAGTTGAGTATTGGTTTTTCAAGGTCTATTAAAAAACATGTTGGAATTTTGATGAGGATTGCATTGAATCTGTAGATTGCTTTTGGTAGAATTGCCATTTTTACTATGTTGATCCTATCTATCCAGGAGCATGGGAAATCTTTCCATTTTCTGATATCTTCTTCAATATTTTTCTTCAGTGACTTAAAGTTTTTGTCAAACAGGTCTTCTACTTCTTTGGCCAGAGTTACACCAAGATATTTAATGTATTTGCAGCTATTATAAAAGGAGATATTTCCCTTATTTCTATCTCAGCCCTTTTATCCTTAGTGTATAGAAAGGCTATTAATTTTTTTGAGGCAATCTTATACCCTTCTACATTGCTGAAGATAATTATCAGCTGTTGAAGCTTCCTGGTTGAATTTTGTGGGTCACTTATGCATACAATAATATCATCTGCAAATAGAGATACGTTGACTTCTTCCCTTCTAATTTGTACCTCCTTTATCTCCTTTTGTTCTCTTTTTGCTTTAACTAAATATGAAGAACTATGTTGAATAGATAAGGGGAGAGAGGATAGCCTAGTTTCTTGATTTAGTGGGATTGCTTTGAGTTTTCTCCATTAAGTTTGATGCTAGCTGTTGTAATTTTTTATATTTAGCTATTTTCCTATCTTCCTGATCTGTCCAGGACTTTTATAATAAAAGAGTGTTGGATTTTGTCAAAGGCCTTTTCAGCATCTAAGGAGATGGTATGTTTTTTTTCTTCGGTTTGTTTATATGATGAATGACATTGACAGTTTTTATATGTTGAACCATCCCTGCATCTCTGGGATGAGGCCTACTTGATAATAGTGTGTAGTTGGATTATGTGTTACATTTTAAATAATTGCCCTGCCTACAGGTTTAATAAAAAGCTGATTGGCTGAAGGCAGACAAGAAATGTGTGTGTGGAGTTGCCACACAGGGAAAATGTCAGATCAGAGCAGACAAGCCAGACAGATGCCACAGGGATGCATGACAAGATGGCAGTAGACACAGAGAAGAACCTGAAATGCTCCTCTAAGAAAGAGTATTGAGCTGCATGGCTGAACAAGATGGTTGAGTTCAGATGAAGGAGTTAGCAAGCTATATGCCTTGCTAACTGAGGAGTCAATCAGCAAAAAAATTAATATGAGTATCTGTGTGTCTCTGTAACTGTCAGTATTTCTGTTGGACTGCCAGACAGTTGGTCAAACATCTGGTCTAGAACAAAAAGTCCAGGCCAAAAACCAAGTACAACAGTGGCAGATAATTTGGTTTGTCAGATTGAGTATTTGTGCATAAGTGTTCATAAGAAAGATTGGTCTGTCATTCTCTTTCTTTGTTGCGGGTATCAGGCTGATTGTGGCCTCATTAAAAAGAGTTCAGCAATGTTCCTTCAGTTTCTATTGTATGGAACAGTTTGAGGAGTATTGGTATTAGTTCTTCTTTGAATGTTTGGTAGAATTCTGTACTGAAACCATTTGGCCCTGGGATTTTTTTTTCTTGGGAGACTTTTAATAACAGCTTCAATTGCCTTGGGGGTTATAGGTTTGGTTAGGACTTTAATCTGGTCTTGATTTAATTTTGGTGAGTGGTTCCTGTCCAGAAAGTGGTTCCATTTCTTTTAGGTTTTCCATTTTAGTGGAATATAGATTTTCAAATTATGACCTGATAATTCTCTGGATTTCCTGGATGTCTGTTGTTATGTCCTCCTTTTAATTTCTGTTTCTGTTAATCTGGATACTCTCTGCCTTTTGATTAATTAGATAAGGGTTTGTCTATCTTGTTGACTTTCTCAAAAAACCAACTCTTTTGATTCTTTATTTTGTTCTATTTGTTTCAATTGTATTGATTTCAGCCCTAAATTTGATTATTTCCTATTGTATACTCCTTTTATGTGAGTTTGCTTTTAATTGTTCTAAAGCCCTCAGCTGTGTTTTTAAGTCTCTTGTGTGAGATTTTTCTAGTTTTTTCATATAGGAATCTAGTACTATGTGTTTTCCTCTTAACACTGCTTTCATTGTGTCCCACAAGTTTGGGTATGCTGTGGATTAATTTTCATTAAATTCTAGGATTTCTCTAATTTCTTTCTCAACTTTTTTCTTGACCCAGAGGTGGTTCAATTGTGAGAAGTTCAGTTTCCATGAGTTTGTAGGTTTTCTAGAATTTTGGTTGTTGTTAAACTCTAACTTTAAACCATGGTAATCTGATATAAATATAAGGAATTATTCTCATTTTTGTATATATTAATATTTGGTTTATTAGAGAGTATGTGGTCAATTTTAGAGAAAGTTCCATGGGGTGCTGAGATATATGTATATACTTTTGTGTTTGAGTATAAGGTCCTGTGTATATCTATTAAGTACATTTGGATCATAACATCTGTTAAATCCCTTATTTCTCTGTTGAGTTTCTTTCTGCTTGACCTATCAAAGGGTGAAAGTGGGGTATTGAAGTCTCCCATTATTGATGTGTGGTGTTTGATGTGAAGTTTAAGCTTTAGTAGGTGCATATGTAGGTGCCTTTGTGTTGGGGGCATAAATATTCAGTATTGAGACTTTATCTCATTGGATACTTCCTGAGAAAAACTACTTATTAGTAATTCCTGTCCTGGTCTCTTTTGATTGATTTTAGTTTGAAGTCTATTTTGTTAAACATTAGGATGGCTACACCAGTTTCTTTCTTAGGACCATTTGATTGGAAAGTCTTTTCTCAATCCTTTACTCTGAGCCTGTGTCTGTCTTTGAAGTTATATCTCTTGTATGCAGCAGATGGATGGCTTCTGTTTTTGTATCCATCATGTTAGGGTGTGTCTTTTTATAGGTGAATTGAGTCCATTGATAGTAATGACCAATAGTTGTTATTTCCTGTTATTTTTGGTGGTAACATGTATATGTTACCTTTCTTTTGGGTTTTTCTTCTGTGGGATTATCAATTGCTTATGGTTTTTCATGGGTGTATCTGGTAGGAGTTTTCCCTCTAGTGCTTTTTGTGGGGTCAGGTTTATGGATAGGTATTGTTTAAATCTGGTTTTGTTATGAAATATCTTATTTACTCCACCTATGGTGATTGATAGTTTTGCTGGCATAGTAGTCTGGGTTAGTAACCATGCTTTCAGTGTTTGTATAACATCTGACCAGGACCTTCTTGCTTTCATTGTTTCCATTGAGTAATCTGGTGGTATTCTGATTGGTCTGACTTTGTAAGCAACTTGGCCTTCTTCCTTTGCAGTTATTAATATTTTTAATCTGATGTCTATTTTTAGTGGCTAGATTATTATGTGGCAAGCAGACTTTTGGGGAGGCAGTCTAGTCTATTTGGTATTCTGTAAGTTTCTTGTATTTTTACAGGCATTTCCTTCCTTAGGTTGGGGAAGTTTTTCTTCTATGATTTTGTTGAATATATTTTTGTGCCTTTGAGTTGGTATTCTCCTTCTTCAAGTCTGCTTATTCTCAGGTTAGGACTTTTCATGGTGTCCCAAAATTCCTGGACATTTTATTTTATGACTTTTTTGGTTTTAGTGTTTTCTTTGACTGACATATCTATTTCCACGATTGAATCTTCCACTCCAGAGATTCTCACTTCCATCTCTTGCATTCTGTTGGTTATGCTTGTATCTGTAGTTCCAGTTTGTTTCTTTAGGTTTTGTTTTTCTAGCATTGCCTAGGCTTGTGCCTTGTTTATTGCGTCTATTTCAGTTTTTAATTTCCTGAATATTTCTTACACCTATGTGTTTTCTTTCTTTGTCTTTTTTTTTTGGGGGGGATTTGTTAGTCTCTTTCAAATTTTTGTTTGTATTTTCTTCTATTTCTTTAAGAGAATTTTTTATACCCTTTTTTTAAGGAAGGCTTCTATTATCTTCTTAAAGCTGTTTTTAAGGTCATTTCCATCTGTTTCCTCTTCATTGCCATGCTGAGGTCTTAATGTTGTAGTACCACCAGCTTTTTCTAGTGATGCCTTGTTCTTTATATTGTTATATGTATCCTTATGCTGGCATCTGCCCATTACTTCCTTGGTTCACTCTTAGTCAGCTCTTAGTCAGTTGAGGGCCCGGGGACTGTGGGTCTCTAATTGTTGTTGAGGTTTCTGGAATCGCCATGTGATAAGCCCATTTGGAGTTGGGGAGGGGTTTGTCTGTGGGTTGTACTTCCAGCTGAGTTTTCCTGGAGGTTGGGTTTGCAGGGGTGAGAGACTTCCTGATTCAGCCTTAGAGGCAAAACACTTGTCTTTTAAAAAACTTTACTGCCAAATACTTAAATAGAGTTAATGAACAACAGATGACAGTACTTTACTTGATGATTATATAAACCCTAAAATTCCCCAAAATAATAATTCTAAGTCTTTCCAATACCTCAGTTAAAATATTAAACTCACTAAAGCTAGACTAAGAACTAGATAGTGCCAGCCATCTACCCTAATAAAGCCTTTAATCCTTAAGCCAAACTTTAAGATTAAAATATATATATTATATGTAAATATATATACATATATATATATATAAGTAGAGCTGGGTGTGTCAGCCACCCTAGCCAAACAAAAAATAGTCAAAAAAAATAAAAATAAAAAATATACAATAAAGACAAATTAAAAAAAAACATAAATAATTTAAAATATACATTGGC
>PVIH01028553.1:0-14984 GCA_004025045.1 Sigmodon hispidus | reverse complement strand
AATATCCATTCTAATATAATATTTTCCCTTTGCATTATGACTCCTGTAGGGGAATATTCAGAAGGCAAAATAACCAGGATGCAGTCGAGGTCTGGGTCTATACAGTTAACATGTGCTTCTTGTAATCTCTTTTCCACCAATGCTAATTCTTTCTCAGCTTCAGCAGAGAATTCCCTGGGACTATTCAGATCCTTATTTCCATCTAAAGTTTTGAACAAATGATCCAGTTCATAGTTTTTAATACCAATAACTGGACGTATGTGGGCTATATCCCCCAATAGCTTCTGGAAATCATTAAGTGTCTTTAATCTGTCCCTAGTAAGTTGTACCTTCTGAGGTGTAATTGTTTGCAAGCTTATTTTATATCCCAAATAATTGATAGAATACCCTCTTTGTATCTTTTCAGGGGCAATGTGAAGTCCCCAATCAGGCAACACCTTCTTCAATTTCTCAAACAGTCTTTCTAAGGTGTTTACGTCTGGGTCCGCTAACAATATATCATCCATATAATGATAAATGATAGATTGTGGGAATTGTTTGGGTATCACTTCCAATGGCTGTCGGACAAAATATTGGCATAGGGTAGAGCTATTCAACATCCCTTGTGGAAGGAC
Organism: Sigmodon hispidus; assembly: GCA_004025045.1. NCBI lineage: Eukaryota > Metazoa > Chordata > Mammalia > Rodentia > Cricetidae > Sigmodon > Sigmodon hispidus. Next base: position 14,370 of record PVIH01028553.1, on the reverse strand, counting down.
CCTCCATTGGTACCTTTTTACTGGGTATGAATTATTAAAATTAGGTACAGTGAAAGCAAACTTTTCCCTGTCTTGTTCCTGTAGAGGTATTGTAAAAAAACAGTCCTTCAGATCAATAACTATGACAGGCCATCCTTTAGGTAGCAAAGAAGGTAAAGGTATACCAGATTGTAGTGTGTCCATGGGCTGAATCACCTTATTAATTGCTCTTAAATCTGTCACCATTCTCCATTTCCCAGACTTCTTCTTGACCACAAATACAGGGGAATTCCATGGGCTGGTCGATTCTTCAATATGTTGAGCTTGTAACTGTTCCTGCACCAATTGTTCTAGGGCTAACAATTTCTCCTCTGTCAAAGGCCATTGTTGGACCCAAATAGGTTTGTCCGTCAACCATTTCAAAGGCAGGGCTGTTAGTGTCTTAGGGGTGCTTGCCGCTTTTAGACTGCGTCTTTGTGCAACCTGAATGACCGATGGCTGTTTTGCGTAGCCTCTTGAGGTATTACTTTCAAGGCCATGATTACTTCTTTGGCTAGTATTTAGGCCTGGAGGAATCTTAATTTGAGTGTTCCATTGTTGTAGGAGATCACAACCCCATAAGTTCACTGCTATGTTGGCCATGTATGGCTTCAATCTCCCTCTCTGTCCTTCTGGTCCTATGCATTCTAGCCATCTCACACTCTGTTTTACCTGAGACAATGTCCCAATACCTAAAAATTGAACATCCACCTCCTTCAGAGGCCACCTGGGGTGCCAGGCCTGCTGAGTTATGATCGAAACATCAGCTCCTGTGTCGACTAAGCCCTGCATAAAAATATTGTCTATTCTTATTGTCAACTTTGGTCTTTGTTCATTTATGGAGGTCTGCCAAAATATGTGTTTTATTGGTTTACTGGATATCATCAACTTCTCTTGTAAGGGCAATCTATTTTCTATGGTTACATGGTCTACTGTTTCAGGCTTGGGATTTGTTACTCATCCTGAGGACACTGCTCTTCCACAGAGACTGGATATGACTGAACCCTTTTTGGCTTGGTGGTCTGATTCTTGGGGGCTTCCTGGGGGAAGCCCCAAGTTACGTTTCCCGATGGTAAAAGCTTGCCATCTTTGTCTCTTATAGATCTACATTCATTCGTCCAATGTCTGCCTTTGTTACATCTCCTACATAGTCCAGGAGGTAGTGGTTTTCTGTTTAAGTCACTCCTGGGATTGGAAAAGTTCCCATGTATGCTTTATCTACAATTTCTCTTTATATGGCCTGGCTTACCACAATTGAAGCAAATAATGCCTTGATTTCTCATCTTAGCATTAGCAATGGCTTGACCTACCAAATTCTCTTCCCCAGGGTGTAGATATTCAGCATTAAGTACAAATTGAATCCATTTGTCTATGGATGCACCCCTGATCTTTAATGGCATGATCAATTTTTTACATGTCATATTAGCATTATTGAAGGCCAAAGAGAGTATCAATTGTTTGTGAACTTCTGAATCCAACACTGCTCTATTTACAGCCTGAGTCAACCTCTGTAAAAAGTCTGTATAAGGCTCTGTTGGACCTTGTTTAATCTGAGTATATGACTCAATTCTCTGTCCTGGGTCCAAAACCTTTTCCCAAGCATTTAAAGCAGCAGTACAGCACAGCAACAGAGCATGGTCATCATAAGTAGCCTGAACTGATAAATCAGCAAATTGGCCTTCCCCAAGGATTTGGTCCTTGGAGATGGTAACATTCCCAGTTTGATCTCGAGATTCCAAGGCTTTAGCCTCTTCTCTAAACCAATTCCTCCACTGGAAGTTTTGGCCATCGTTCAACACTGCGGTTGCCAAATTCTTCCAGTCATCAGGAATTACTCGATTCTGTGCTGACCACAAGTTCAAGGACTGCTTCACAAAAGATGATTGTACACCATAGTTCACTATGGCTTCCTTTATTGTTTTTAAATCCTTCATCAGTATAGGTTCATAATTGTATCCCACATTGTCAGAAGCCCTTCCACGTGGTGGTGGTTTTTTGGCTTCTGCCACAACTGGGAATAGAGTTGGAGGGATGGGGGGTAGTCCCCTCATTGTAACCACTCTAGGTAAAGAACCTTCCCTGTAGTAGCACTGTTTAAGAGGGGGCTCTGTGGGTGTTGCCTCCAAATCCTTTTCTAAAATCTCCAAGCGAGTTTCATGATCTTGCAACCTAGTGGTAATGGTCTTTTCCAGTGTTTTAAAGTCCTCTATAAATGACCTCTCCAACAATTTCATAGAATTGAAAATCCTCTCAGTCTCTACATCTACCTGTTGTACTATCTTCTGTTCAAATTTCTGAGAGTTTTCATCCATTATCCTAAAATTCTCATCCATTATTTTTAATTTTTCATCTAATTTCCTAAAATTTTCATCGATTTGAGCTCTGTGTTCCTCTCTAACAAAATTTTCATCAATTTTTTTTAAATTTTTCATCCAATTTTCTAAAATTTTCATCAATATGAGCTTTACATTCCTCTCTGATCAAAGCAGACCTCTCTTCTATGGAAACAATGAGTTTCTGGAGTGTCTTAATACGTTCATCCATGCCAGACATCTTAGCCTCATACTCTCTATGTTGAGATCCTTTAAAATAGGTAGGTATAAAGTATATTATCACACAAAAAAGCAAAAGAACTCCTGGGTTGAGATAACCTCCAAATGCATAATCCTGAAAATAATCCTCTATCACCATTGTGAAAAAGTGAGTAAAATTCTGAACATTTATCTGGTCAGACATTGTAGAAAGGAAAAAATATGTAGAAAAGAAAAAGAAGAAAAAAATATACTCAGATGTAATGAGAACTTACGACCAGCAGATGTCACAGTTGTGATCAGCAGCGGCAGCAATGGTGCGTGAAATGAGGTGGCGATTCGGCTGGGAGGGTCTTTGTTAGATCTTTCAACAAATCCTACTAGGCATGCGCCACCAGTACCGGCTCAATCCATCTCTCAGGAGATCTGTGGTGCGCAGATTCATTCCTGGCTACATACAGGAGACTCGTGTGCAGATGGGAACCAAAGTCTTTCAGACCGGCTCCGTCCGCGGGTGAGGAACCTGGCAGGTTTGTAGAATTAGCCCCGCATTCAGGTGCCAATTATTGCAGTAAAAACCCGCCGCGAGATATATTTTAAATGAGGTTTATTTTGTGAGAATCACTTACAAAACAGAGAAGGTTTTAAAGAAAGTAAAGGGGTAAGGTTGCAGCATGTGTTTCCAAGGAAATCTCCTCCCGTGCGCCATACGTCCGAACTCTCCCGCCACCGGCCCGGAACTGCCAACCATGAACCGGAAGCCCCGTCACCAGTCCAGATTATCGTGAGAGCTCCCAGCCCTGTGCCAGAGAATGCTCACTTCCTGTCCATCTCCGGGTGTTGCATTTCCAAAGCACATCCTCGTTGACCATGCCCCTCTCGGCCCCAGCGCTCTGCCACAACCCATTCACATGGGTAGCTTCTGATTTCCTGCTACAGATATGTATACGTGTGATTTCACTTTTAAATAGCAGCATAGAAAAAGCTCAAGAAATATGTACTATAATGTTACCAATATTATATTGCAAGCTGGTAGTATTTTTTACCCTTTTAGTTTCTAAAATTACAAAATATTAGTTATGTAATCAGAGAGGGGGGAGTGAGGGATGGAAGGATGGAGGCAGGGGGACACCATCTTGTAAGTCACCAGTGAAGTCATAGTTACCTGGCCATCTCATGCAGAATCCCAGTACTCAGTTTTGCAGTGGCCTCAGGGAAGCCTGGATGATGCAGGCACTTGGAGCGGCAAAAGGTAGCGGTTGGTGCCCAGCATTCCTACTATCCTAGATAAACAATATCCATGTGAGGGCATTCAGGAGATACTGGGGGCAATAAATAGCAACTAGTGACCCTGAATAATTCGTGACCATGAGTCTTTTCAAAACTCTACTATGAATGAAAATCTATTAGAAGTCTCTCTAAGAGACTCAGCGTGGCTCAGCTCCCACAGAGTGAGGCAGCTGGCACCAGCTCCTGAAAGTGGTGACCCCTTCTTCCCTCCATGCTCTTGCCCACCAACATAGTCAGCTCATAGAGAGCCTGCTGATTTCCATTCAGTTTCAAGTACTGCAGAGTGTTTGTTGAAAACCACACCCCAGGGGAAGCCAAAAGGGGAAGGCTGGGTATTGCATGAACAGTGCTGGTCAGGAGAGAGGGGTGTCCAGGGAGTGAAGTTTCACATTGCCTCTGAATCATTCCGTGGATCTGGAGACCAGGATGAAGTGAGGAGACCCCCCTTGGTGCTGAGATCAGCAGCTCCACCCTCCAAGCTGCTCTGTGCAGCCCTTTCCCATCTGTAAGAGTCACATTTTCCATTATTCCTTTCCCTGTAGTTTGCCCATGTGGATGCCGTACTGGACACTAGGGCCACCAGCCCTTTGGTGGGCAGTACCGGCAGCTCTCCCTGTGCCTAGAGAAAGCTACTACTCTCTACCTACCTCCTTATAATGCTCCCTGCCACGACTCCTGCTGGGCGACCAACACATCCTCTACCTGGTGCGATGCACCACATCCTAGCCTACTTTTTCCCTCCCCAGATGTTCTTTCATCCCATTTTGGACGTTTAAACTCATTGCCCCCAAGCTGGCAATGGCAGAAGTTTAGCCAAGTCTGTCCCCAGAGCAAATTGTCTGGGAACTCTGCCAGCACCTAGGGAAAACCTGGCCTGTGAAAAAGGAACAAGGCACTACTCTGATACTGCTAATCACTAATCACAGTGGAGACATGTCCCTGCACCCCCTCCTTTCCCACGGGTCCCCACTCTCAAGCCCCTGCTTGTCCTGGAGGCTGCTGGAGTCGAGTGCAAAGACGGAACAGGTAATAGTAACAGGCAATAGGCTACTGTCCAAAGGAGAGAGGAAAAAGTCAAATAATTGATCCCCCAGACGACCCAAGTTTGCAAAAAACATTGCTAGAGAGAAGAGATGGGAACTAATGAGCTGATCTGTCTGGGGAGTTTATTGCAGCCCACTACGGGCAGTCTCTTCCCCTTCCCAAAACAAATAGCCCTGCGAGTTACTTCTTAAAGCGAACTATAATTAAAATCCTCTTCTACAAGGGTGTTTCTCTGTGATGGCTCTACGGCAGTTTGACTTTCCACTGCCTCCACTTGTCCATCCACGTACGCCTTTCCCTCGCTCCACTCCATTCTTCAGACCTGCTTTTTCCTCTTACTTTCCTTCGCATCCCTGACTGAAATTGTGAATCGAGGCTGGCAGCTGTCATTCAACTTCAAAAGACTGAGACTTGCAGGCTTTAAAAAGTCCTTCTAAAAATCAAAGGTGGAGCGATGACTCAGTGGTGAAGAGTGCGCACGCTGCTCTTCCAGAGGGCCCAAGTTTGGTTCCCAGCATCCGGGTCGGTTGGCTAACAACCACCTGTAATTCCAGTTCCAGGCTGTTTGACCCTTTGGTCTCTGCAGGAATGCATGCACCTGGGGACACCATAACACACACACACACACACACATATGCACACACATCTTTTTTTAATGTCAAGCATAGATGAGGACATCATTCTAGTAACAAGTCCAAGAGTAACACTTCACCTGATTGTCCATCATTATCCTAAATGTTTATGCAAGTCCTTACCTAGGATTGCCTCTGGGGCTAAGCTTACAGGGAATAGGAGAAATTCAAAAGCCAGGCTTTAATACTTCCCCCCTCTTGATTATTTTCTTCTATCAGCCTTGATTGTAAATTACAAATTTTAATGGGGGAAAGAATAAAATATTCTAGAAAATTTAAGATTTGCCATTAATAATAGTAATAATAATTGTGTGTGTGTGTGTGTGTGTGTGTGTGTGTGTGTTAAATAAGCCCCTAGGATAATCCAAGTGGTGATGTTCCAAAATAATTTTTCAAAAACAGAGCAACATGGAAGCTCTGCATGGAAAAGTTCTTCACCTGATTTTCTTTCTTAAATTCAGAAAAGTTGAACATCATTTTGAATCGTTTTTAATAAGTATGTCCTTGGATCAATCATCCTACCAGCTCTGTGAGGAGGAATCTGGGACTTGGAGAGGTCTTTCTGCAATGGGGCTGCCAGATAAAAGTGCATCTTGGAGGGTAACGTCCTGGAAGAAAGCAGAAGGCAGGCAGGCACCCCAGGTCATGAAAACTCTACAGGGTGAAATAATGGATCTCAGTCTGGGGTTGTGCAGTTGTTCCCGGGTGGCATGCAAGTACTTTCTGTAGGTTTTAGAATGCACAACTGGCCTGTCTAAGAGATTTGGGAAACTTATGTGTCACCATTTTATTGGTGGAAAACTGAAACAAAAAGATGCTGCGTTTCTTGGAACAGGAGAGTGTCTGAAGTGACCTTAGTGTCGCAGTTTTTACAGTTTACAATGCAGACATTTCATTCTCTTTCCACACTGTGAATTTGCATAGGGATCATATGACTCAATCGCTTTGGTCCTCTTCCTCACAGACTAGAAATGAGGTAATTTGAGTCCTCGCCTCTGTGATAAGTCAGTCTCTGAAATCTAGCCATGCCATCCTTCAAGTTCCCCATATTTAAAGAGTTGGCTCGGCGCTGGAGTGGTAGATAGTCATTATGCATTCTAAAATGTTGTGTGTTGTGGCAATTTAATTAGTGTTTATAAAGTACTTAGAGATCCTCAGATGAGAGGTGCTCCACAAAAAACAATTATCCCCGGATCCCTTCCCACGGTCCTGCTCCAGATTTGAAGGCCAAAGTGAGAGGAACTGAGTCGGAGTCTGGGAAGCCCCGGAAACAGACTTAAGCTATGGGATGTAGATGTTACGCTCTTCGCCCGTTGTACAGAGTAAAGGTTTATTTTTGGTTGCTGAAAAGACGCTGTGAATCATTGCAGCCCCAGGAGACAATGTTCTACCATCCATCAAGCCAGCCGCAGGGGAATTTTCTGCCTCAGCAACTCCTCATCCTCCTAGCTTTGCTGTTAGCTGGTGTAATACTTCATCCCCGCCCCCGCCCCCCAAGATAGTTAAAAAGCACGGAAGTATTTAGGCAGCTCAAATTGGAAGGATTGAGTAGCTGTGGGGGATGGGCGACTAAAATATGCCTTCTCTCTTCCCCCATTCTGCTATCCATGACAATCTGGACATATGGATGAAAAATAAATAAAGACTGAGGTTTAATAGTGAGGCCACTGCAGCCTCCTGATATTCGAGGGGCTCAGGGCCTTGATGCCATGGTGTATCCTAGGATACAGTGTTGTAGAGGTGGCTGAAGGTAAACAGGAAGCTTTCCACCTGTGCTCTTCCCAGGGTTCTCTACGCTGGACTATCCTCCTAACTCCTTGATAAAACTGATTTTAACTGAAAGATGGTCCAAACAAGCAAAAGAGCCCAGGTGTTGTGGTTTTCTGAGGAGAGCAGAGCCAGCATTGACAGCTGGCAGATATGGTTCCTGCTGTTTTAAGAGAAACTCACCACTCACTAATCAGAGGGCAATAGGAGACTGATTCCTCTGATCATTTTTGCTGTTCATAACCCTGTCAAGTAGTGAACACTGGTAAGATTACCTTGTGCCGGACTTGCTGTTGCCTGACTCTTGAGCTTTGCAATGTAAGGTGTGACTCTGAGAGGTTCAAGGCTAATCATCTTACTATATCCAAAGGAACCTGGAACGCATTTTATCAAAGTTCTTGGCGACTTCCTAAATCCCTACATTTTTAAACTAAGGCAGGATTTAAATATCATTAAGACCTCCAATGAGTCCAGTCATACTATTCAGTCAAGGCAGCTTGGCCTTGGACTTGGCCCAGGCCCCTCTGGAACTCTCTCTGCCCTGTCAGCCTTCCATGTCTAGTAAATCTCAGCACACACAGTGGAGATGAGATCCAGTGGAGGCCTGCCTCCTCTTTAGGCCTGACTGGAGACAAATACCATCATCAGGCTTTCTCAGTTCTCACATCCGTAAGGCTTAACAGATGAAGCACAAACTGCCCATGGCATGTCAGGAAGTCACAGATCTCTGTCGAGCTCTGGATATTCTATTTGGGAACCAGAGAAAGCTAATTCTTACATTGCTGGGGTCAGACAAAATGCTGCCCTGTCTGTTTAGTGTCTTATCTTGTATGTGCACATACAGTGAAGTCAATAACGTGGTACAATGTCAGGTTTACCACCTCCCCTTTCTCCTCATGCCTCTTCCTCATATCCCTACTCACCTGGTTACCAGCTTAGCTGAAGGTCTCCCAAGAAGACCATAGTTAGAAACAAGGCAGCGAAGGCTCAGAATTCTCCCCAGCCATAGCAAATTCTTCATAAGTGACTTTCTTAAATATTTTTAAGAAAAAAATGTTATAGTATAGTAAGTTTTTAACGCTATGATAAGAAATATGGGAACCGAATAAAGAAGGTGTCTTGGGTAATGCCTCTTCATTTTTTTTTAACTCATTTTCTCAATTAACAGCAGAGCTTTTCTGATGGCCTTCAGTCCCTGATTTTATGAAGCCATAATGGTATACCAAACTTCACCCTCCAGCTACGATGCCTCTTTTCCTAGATTATACTACAAGATTGAAATAAAGAAAAAGCAATCATAGATTTATCCCTTTCCTAGTGGCCCAGTTCTTATACATTAGCTGCTCCTTAATTCCACGTTTCCAGAAATCATACTGCTCATCTCTGTCCCCATTACCCAGGTCACAGATCTCTTCGGTGGCTGTCCTGTTTGCTGATTCCAGAACACAGCTCAGTCCCCTTCTACTGCTTGGAGCTTCCTAACTAGCTAGTCCCTTCGTCCAATAGTAGGAACTCGGTTCTGCAACACTGTATGTATGCATTTTCTTCCTCCTACCCATCAATATATCTACCCCTTGCCCCTGCTCTATGGCTGGACTCCATATTAAGTTAGCTGTGGACTTTGTTGTACTCCCTGGACACAGTGTCCTGGTCTGCAGGACCTCCATGGTTCCCTTCACCAGGCTCCTATCACCTGCCTTGCACCTCAGTAGATTTGCTCTTCCTTGGTACATGGCTTTACAGTGTCCAGCTGTAGTCAGGGCAGCAACTGCTGGAAATAAACAGCTAGTGTTGCAGAAAGAACATCCTCAAGAGACCAGGAAAATGAGCTGCTGCTGAGGCTCCCAAGGAGGTCTGTCTATTGACTACATGAATAGCTGTATTGAGGAGAACTGTCAGGAAGGCTCAATTTTTACCACTGAATACCATAGACTCTGTGTCCTAGCTAATAAAAGTTGACTCAGAAGAAAACCAGCTGCTAATACAAATAAGAGAAATTTCAGAAAAGTCGAGGTTAAGGGATTCAAGCTGCTCTGCAGTATTTACAATCATTTTGCAAAAGGCTTTGTATGGTACGGGATACTCTCTAATGTGGCTCTTTTCTGTTCTAATCCCCATTCCTAAACATGTTTGGCTAATGTGCTGTTTAACTTATCTCTGAATCCTGTATTAGAAGTGTGATTATACTGCATGGTATGGAGGCTGGGCAAAGTGCCTACATGGTACATGGAGGAACCTGGGAGTTTCTGTTCCTGCTAACAATTTGCCCACTGATTGACCTCTTGTCTTGAATTCCATTTTTAAATGAGTAAACACAACTATTATAGGTCCCAAGAGTCCCTTTTAAGAAATAAAACATGTTCCACTTGAGCTGATAGATTCTCCATTAGCAAGGATTTTTTTTTTTTTTTCCAATTAGCTCTTAGCTATCCAGGCAATTAGACATAAGACAGGTTTGTATGCGCTGGGGACCAGTGGGAGGAAGGGATGCTCACATGCATTGAGGTGAATGGCCCGGGCTCTCAAGACAAAGATGGAAAAAATGAGAGGAAGCTTGAGCAGAGAGACACCAATGCAAGAAAAATGGCACCTCTCAGGCCTTCAGACAGAATGGTGTGAGGTGTGTGTGTGTGTGTGTGTGTGTGTGTGTGTGTTTGGTTGAAGAGGATGGAAGAGGTGAATTCCTAACATTTATTTATCTATATTTTACAACTCTTTAGAACTCTGTCATCTTGGAAAGGTTTAAGAATAATAAGAACGTTTATGCTTTCCCAAAAACAGGCAAAATGGACTCATTCTCAGCATCTGATACATTTGAAAAGCCCAGGGCTTGAAAGTCCACTTGTTTATTTTTTTGATGGGCACTTGGAATAAAATGTTCCAAGTTTAACATTTAAAAGAAAACAAAGTATCCCATTATGCAAATGGTATTATGGGATAGAGAGTCCCTAAGCAGAGGAAGATAAATGCATTTATAATTGCATTTTAATCTTCTCCATTGGAAACATTCTCTTGCCTCTTTCAACCCAGAGTCAAGAGACTATGGCTTCCAAGTGCTGCAACTTTAAAGGATCTTATCATTTTGCCTCCAAATCATAACACCATTCTCAAGTCTGTCATTCTCTGTCTGAGCTTTGTTATATGCTTTAATTATTGGTTTTTAATTTAAAAATTTAGAACTGGGAAACAGCAGGGATGATTAAGAAAACAATCTATAATTGATAAATCCCTTTTCAAAATCACACATCCCAACGGTTTGTTTTAAAAGGTGACCAATCCAGTTTGGTTATTTTAATATATAGAGGGCAGGAGCTCTCCCCTGAGGGGTTTGGAATCAAACTCAAAGTACTACATTGCATTGGAAGAATGTACCTCATGTTACACAGACACAAAAGTCCTAAAAATGCTAATGAAGCCACTTATGGTGTTTGTCTTTCAAGTGTGCTATTATAGAGTCTGATAAGAATATGGAAGTACACTGTTTGAGCAACAAAATTTTTAATTGAATTTTTCTCAATCATATCAAATACTGAAGGGAAGGACAGAATCTCAAGTTCGATTTTGGAGTACTCATTCTCAACCAACTTGAGTTTTCTTTCCTTAGGACTCTGTCCCAAAGCTTACAAGCACACGGCTTTCAGGGGCAAAAGCAAATGCAGTCCATCCTTTGCAAAGCTAGGAGCCATTATGCACCTCTGCTGCACAATCAATGAGAAGCCACAGTTATTTCAGGGATGTGACCCAATTTCCGCTGGAAGCCATTTCTGAAGATGCAAAGTGCTTCTCCAGAAAGTCTGATGTGAAAACTTGATTGTACTGCTTCACCTTGGTCCCAGGAGAACTGAATAGGGACTATGAGAAACCCCACAGCCCCCGATCCCCCAACTTAGGTCTGCAATTTCTAAGCCCCGTTACTCCACAACCAAGACAAAGTTCACATGTTACCAAGCCAAGGAGACTTTTGGAACAAGTATGACCTCACAAGTATGATGCAAAACATTATGTTAAGTTCAGTCATATAGGAGAAAAACATCATTTCAGCATGCTCAGATGACTTTTAAAAATTGGGTTTGCAGGGCAAAGGGATTTTAAGTGTTTGCAGCCCCCATGGCCTCCAATATCCTCATCTCCATGGAATAAGATGAAGCTTTATGCCAAGATTGTATCTGACAATTTAAAAAATATATATGATGCAGGGTGTACCATGAAGATAATCTGTAGCAAAGATAATTTCTCTTACCTCAAGATACAACAGAAGGGCATTACTTAAGAATCAAAAGGGAAAGAGAAATGCACACTTAGATGTCTGATTCTGGCCTTAGTAGCTCATAAGTAAAGGAATCCCTTCCCAAGACAGTGAAAAGGAACTTGTGGGGCTGGAGAGACAGCCCAGGCTCAGCTGTAAAAGGCAGTTTGTTCACTAAGAGGACTCAAGTTCAATTCCCAGCACTCACATGGTGGTTCACAGCCATCTGTAATTCTAGCTCCAGGGGCCCTGACACCTTCTTCTGGCCTCTTCAGGCACTGAGCATGCATGCAGTTCGTAGACACACATGCAGGCTAAACACTTAGACACATAGACCTCAGGCACTGAGCATGCATGCAGTTCGTAGACACACATGCAGGCTAAACACTTAGACACATAGACTAATAAAAGTGTGTTTCTTATGATCCCTATCATCTCTGAGATCCAGAACATTTTCTTTCAGTTTGGGAAATTTTTGACCGGTATGAGTCAAAAATTACACAAGCCTGACTCTGCATATTAACTGACTTCCTCTCTGGCTAGCCTGGGAGCTGTGATTACCTCATTGCCTCCGCAGTGTAGTTTCCCTGGGTTAACTGTGGCTATTTTGTTATATAATTCCTGTTACAGCAAATGCTCTAAGGATACAGGCATGTAGCCATGTGATTCTGAAGGAAATAAATACCTTCAGGATAACTCAAGCTAGCTACCCCTCTGGCACAGCAATCATGAGACACACACAATCACTTATGTGTTGACTTCTATTTAACAAAGAACCATAAGCCAGAGGAATGAGGTAATTAGTGTCCTGTGCTCACTGCCTCACTAACAAACTACAAGAGATGATCCATGCTACCCTAGATCCTGCATTTCTAACACAGTATATGAGATATGGTACAAATAGAAATGAATAAAATACACTATTGATCCCCAGTCAGAATGAAATCACTGTGTTCTAATTTGGACAGCCGGAGGAAAGAGAGGCTTGAGATTTTGAAGTCTAATATGTAGGAGGTTTCTGTTCCTGATGGAATGCAGAACAATCCCAATTTTAAAATAACTTCCTCCACTGCCAAAAAAAAAAAAAAAAAAAAAAAAAAAAAAAGCATGGTGAGCCCTTGTGCTGTAAAGAGTTGGCATTGCTGGAGACTCTATAAAGGGAAAGGATTGGAGAGAGCTGTATAAAATGAATAGGCTTTAAAGCAGAGATCCCTGGGGGCTGTCTATCACTGACAGATATTTGATTAGTAAGCATGGAGGATTCTGCTACAAGTTCTTTATTGTTATGATTCTCCTTGGTATTAAACATTAGAAACAGTCAATATACTCATTCACAAACCTTATTTGTAAAGTTATCCTTACTATACACTAAGGAATAGTATTTCAAAGACTCCTGCTTCTGGAAAAATATTATTAATAAAATAAAAAGGCAAAATAAATGGAAAAAAATTACTGATAATGTATCCATCAAGGGATTTCCCCCCAGATATAGAAAGGATATTTAAAGCTAAAGAATATAAAAACCAATAACCTATTTTAAACATGAGCAGAAAGAACTGAGCATATACTTTACTAAGAGAAGCTGTGTGAGTGACCAATAAGCCGATGCCCAGCCTCATTAGTCATCAGGAAAACACAAATTATATAGCATAATGAAATAGCACTCTCCACCCACAGAACAGCTAAAATTAGAAAACATGTCTGGCCACTCCTCTCATGCATGGCCTATGGGCAGGTGAAATGGTGCAACCAGTTACCAAAAAAGTTAGGCAATGCCTTTATAAAGTTAATCAAATGTTACTTTGTGAGCCAACAGTTCTACTCTATTTATCTTATTCAAAAAAAAAAATGAAATACATGCAGGCAAAAAATTTAAATATAAATATTCACAGCAGCTTAGTTCTTTATAGCCCCAAACTAGAAACAACCAAGACGTCTATCAAAGGATGAATGAATATACAGAGCTTGATAGATTTGTGCAATAAAATTAAGGCCAGCATTTTAAATGACTGAACCATATAAATATAGCATGGATGAATTTCAAACACATTATGCTGATCAAAACCCAGACAAAAAATAGACCAGGAGACTGAATATTTATGATGCCCAAAAGAAGACATATGGTGGTTAGACTACAAACTGCTTTTGCAGAGGACCTGAGTTCAGTGTCCTGCACCCACGTCGGTACTCCGGCTTCAAGGGACTTTAGTCCTCACAGGCATGTGTACTTCTGTGCACATACCCAGTGACCCCCAAACACACAGAGACAGAGAGAGAGAGACAAAGAGAGTTAAAAATAATAATCTTTTTTGAAAAACCATATCAAGCTTCTTTTTCCTCGAGAAAACACCAAATGGCGGATGACGCCGGTGCAGCGGGAGGGCCCGGAGGACCCGGGGGCCCAGGATTAGGAGGCCGCGGCGGCTTCCGTGGAGGATTCGGCAGCGGTCTTAGGGGCCGCGGTCGGGGTCGAGGCCGTGGCCGTGGTCGAGGCCGTGGCCGTGGTCGAGGCCGCGGGGCTCGTGGAGGTAAAGCCGAAGACAAGGAGTGGGTCCCCGTCACCAAGCTGGGCCGCTTGGTTAAGGACATGAAGATCAAGTCTCTGGAGGAGATCTACCTGTTCTCCCTTCCCATTAAGGAATTGGAGATCATCGATTTCTTCCTGGGTGCATCCCTGAAGGATGAAGTTCTAAAGATCATGCCAGTGCAGAAGCAGACTCGGGCTGGCCAGAGGACCAGGTTTAAGGCTTTTGTCGCTATTGGGGACTACAACGGTCATGTTGGGCTTGGTGTTAAGTGCTCCAAGGAGGTAGCCACTGCCATCCGAGGGGCCATCATCTTG
>PVIH01028552.1:0-14987 GCA_004025045.1 Sigmodon hispidus | reverse complement strand
CCCTTTTTAGATCTGAACCCCATTTTTTGATAGGGTTATTCAAGGTTTTGGGCTCTAAATTCTTGAGCTCTTTATATACTTTAGAGATCAGTCCTCTGTCACTTGTAGGGTTGGTGAAAATCTTTTCCCATTCTGTAGGCTGTCGTTTTGTCCTATTGACAGTGTCCTTGGCTTTGCAGAAGCTTCCCAGCTTCAGGAGTGTGAAATAGTTTGAGGAGTAATGATAGTAAATCTTCTTTGAATGCTTGGTAGAATTCTGCTCTAAAACCACCTGGAACTGGGCATTTTTTTTTTTTACTTTGGAGGCTTTTAATGACAACTTCAATTTTATTAAGAGTTTTAGGTCTGTTTAGGTAATTAATCTGGTCTTCATTTAATTTTAGTAAATGGTACCTGTCCAAAGAGCTGTTCATTTTTTCGAGGTGTTCCATTTTTGTAAAATATAGAATTTTACAGTATGTCATTTAGAATAACAGGAAAGCCAGGAATGCCAAAACATTTTTTTTTCAGCAAAAGAAACTCAGGAGGTATCACCATCCCTGACTTCAAGTTATACTATAGAGCTTCAGTAATAGAATCCACATGATACTGGCATAAAACCAGATTAGTGGATCAATGGAATCAAATTGAGGATCTGAGCACTAACCCAAAAACCACTGAGCACCTGATCTTTGCAAAGAGGCCAAAAATATTCAATGGAATAAAGATAGTATCTTTAACAAATGGTGTTGGCATAGCTGCATGGTAATGTGTAGAAAAATGCAAATAGATCCAAGACTGTCATCCTGCAATAAACTCAAATCTAAGTGGATGAAAGACATCAACATAAACCCATACACTCTGAACTTGAGAGAAAAGTAAGTGGGAAATATCCTCCAACAAACTGGCACAGGTGACCACTACCTAAATATAACACCAGTGGCACAGACCCTAAAACAACAATTAATTTGTGGGACTCCCTGAAACTGAAAAGATTCTGTAAAGCCAAGGTCACTGTCAATACGACAAAACAACAGCCTACAGAATGGGAAAAGATTTTCACCAATTCTACAAGTAATAAGGGACTGATCTCTAAAATATATAAAGAACTCAAGAAACTAGAGCCCAAAATTTTGAATAACCCAATCAAAATATGGGTTCAAAATCAAAAAGGAAATTCTCAGCAGAAGAGTTATGAATGACTGAAAAGCACTTGAAAAAGTGTTCAACTTTTTTAGTCATCACAGAAATGCAAAAGAAAACAATTTTGAGATACCACCTTACACCTGTCAGATTGGCTAAGATAAAAGACACAGATGACAACCTATGCAAGAGAGGTTGCAGTGCAAGGGGAACACTCTTCCATTGTTGGTGGGAGTGTAAGCTTGTTCAGTTTCTCTAGAATGCAATATGGCAGTTTTTCAAAATACTGGAATCAATCTTCCCAAGGATCTAGCAATACCACTTCTAGGCACATGCCTTAAACAGGCACATTTACACTCCAAAGGCATTTGCTCAACTATGTTCATAGCAGCATTATTCGCAATAGCAAGAACCTGGAAACAACCTAGATGCCCCTCAACTGAAGAATGGACTAACAAACTGTGGTACATATACCCGATGGAGTACTACTCAGCATTAAGAAAAAACGATATCATAAATTTTGCAGGCAAATGAATGGATTTGGAGATTATCCTGAGGGAGGTTTTTCCACCTACATGCAGGGCATGTAGTTTCTCATTAGTGGACTTCAAACAAAACAGCAAAAAACAAATCATGTTCAAGCTGCAAACCACAACCACTGAACTGCTTGAGATCTGAAAAACCTTGGAATGGTACCTTGGATACCACTCCCTCTAGAGGAACACCTGACTCAGTCTTGATTTTGGTATGAGGAAGTTGGATCTGCCACAAGTGGATGCTTAACTGAGCAATATTGGGACCTTGGGTCCTCTTGCCCTTGTTAGTGAAGAGATGAGGAGATGTGGATAAGAGAGAATGACTAGGAGGGTTGGAAGGGGGAAGGGATATTGAATAAGGATATACATAAATAGAAAATATGACTTTATTCCTAATTTAAAAAAAAAGAAAGAAAAGAAAAAAATCTTGGTCATGTAGACACATACAACACATGGGAAACTATCCTCAAAAATTCAGAACTAAAGTAATATTGTATATATTGGTACCAGTATATTGTATGTGGCAAAATTTTTCCTTTTAACCTCTGTTGTTAATTACAAGAAAAATTGAGGTTCCAATTTAATTATAAAGTAATGCTGGCTTTAGAGTTCAAATGTATTTGTTAAAAACACAAGCATATTTGTTAAAGGAAAAAGACAAACTCTGTGTATAATATCATAATAGCCACCTGATATGGGACTGAAGAATGACTCAAATAAAGTTATTTTGTCCTATTGTCACTAACCTTATTCTGAATAAAAATGTTTGAATTTAGCTTTCTGTATATTGTGTTAAGTTTTAGTCTTTATCAGTTTTTCACAGTAATTCATGACAATGCCTAATTGTGAACTGTAAGTATTCAAATGGATGATGGGGCCCCACAATGAGGATATCACATGGAGTATGACATAAGACCAGGCTGACAAACATGAACCAAAGATCAGATATGGACAACAAACTACTCTGGTATTTTCAAGGTGGCTAGATGAGATGAACCAGCTTCATATACTACTCTAGCCAAGAACTTAGACATGCCATGCACTTTTCTACTTATCAGAGACTGAATAACAAATGATACAGCTACACATTTCAGAGCTTGACAATCAATAATACTTTTCAGGATCCCCTAAAAATGTTGTTGCCCCCACCAGACAGCAGGAAGTAAACTTACAAAAATGATGCCCACATTCTCAAGTGGTGGGGTGGGTGGTTTTTGCTCTTTTAATAGGTTATATATGATTGTTGTTATCTAAAGTAATTAGTTATTGGTTATGGTTGGAAAAAGCTAAACCAGAGAGATTAAACTTAGAGTTCACATAAAGATAAAAAAATGAATACAGATCTAATAGGGTATAAGGGTAGATTATTGAATCTACTTAAAAAATATTACTAGGTTTAAATATTTTACATTGGATTTGATGTTTTATATATTGTATACAAACTGTGTATAATGATATAGGGTTGAGATTAATTTTGTCACTGTATAAAAATTCTTGTTTGTTCAAGGTATTATACAATGTAATATAATTGCTAATCCAGGAAAGTTATTATTACTAATTAATTAGGATATAAAGAAATGCAAGGTAGTAGTTAGACATTATAATCAAACTTAGAGTTATATTAGATATGTTTTCAAGATCAGATATACTTTAGATGGGCAGGTCTTCTTCAAGCAATTTAAATATGGCATTTAAGAAATCTCAAAAACATAGGTTATTATTTTTTTGAAAATGGGTCATCTGTTCCTGGCAGCACCAATCTACTTCAGAGATTATGGACATCACAGAAACTCCTCTATATGACTTGGCCTTTTTTGTGACAAATGTTGGGCATTGGACAAGAAAGTACTCTTACCTTCACTACTTACAATATGATATTCAAAACTGACAGGCAGGAGAAATACACAAAAGAATTCCCAAACCAAGACAAAGTAGAAAGTACTTTGAGAATATCCTGCTTCCCACAGAAGTCTGTCAGACATGCTAGGCCTGTAGGCCAAAGCTGGATGCTTCAACAACACAGAAGACCTTTGGGTGACTGTCCAAGCAGCCAGCTGTTTCATTTCTTACATTTTTGGAAGTTGCTATTTGCTTAATATTATTTCCTTCTTGAATCTCTGAGAAATTTGAAGATGAGATAGTTAATAGTTATAGTTATCTAGTGACAGTTTTAGAAAAGAAAAGTTAAAGTAATTTTAAGAGACATCAAAATATACTTTTTAGTTAGTAATACAAGTTAGATACAAAGTAGATTAGGTATAATCCTTTGGACTCACCAAAATAGGATAAATAATGGAATACTTTCTTTAAATCTGACAATTGTTAATGAACTGGACATTCCTTAGTAATTATTGTTTGTATATTATTGTATATAATTATTGTACCAATTACATATGGCTTTTTCTATGTAAGTTATAACTTTCTTTTTTATTTTTAACACAAAAGGAACATGTGGATATATATTACACATTTAATAAAACCTGAATATTGGGGAGAGAGCACCTGGTCAAATCCTAGGCAGACAACTCGGGAAATTCTTAAACTTTGAATACAAAGATAAACAGCTGAGTCAGTCACACAAACCTTTGATCCCAGAACAGGGAGAGCCAGGAGTGGTGACCTCTACACTTGATTCCACAACTCCAGAAATAGAACTTTTTATCTGTTTCTGTGAGTTCAAGGCTACATGCCTTTACTCCTAACCTAAAGGTATATAAGGGCTTGTGGAAACCCAGAGAGAAAAAAAACTACTGGGAGAAGCGACAGGCAGAAAAGACTGGCTGAAGCAACTAGGAGCAAGGTGAACAAAGTTGCAAGACAGCTGGGTGAGAATTAACTCTGGTCCTTCCTCTCTCTGGTATTTGAGCATTCCCCCCATATTTTGCTATAAATATCATTTGTGATAGTACAGGCCTCTGTGCTGTATTTCATCTCCTTTGACAGTGTCACCCCAAATTACTTTACTGGCTTCCTGTTCTCTGTAGATAATACAAATAAAACACACATATCTAAATATTTGATGCTAAACTACACAAATTAGATTTTTTTTTATGTCTGGCTTACCTCATTCATAATGATTTTACCCTAGGGAAGAACATTTCTACTACTGTTCTTTTAAATAGCCATGGCAATCAGCAAACTCTTAATATTTGTCTTTATCTGTAAATTAGTGCATCTACAACCTAATCAGAGAAGTCTTATTGCTGTAGATAGTAATTGAAAAGGAGATTCACATGTGGTCAAAGTAAAAAAGAAATAATAAGATAATATATGAAGCTTTCTGACATAAATGGGACATATTTATCACTCCCATTTTCTCAAAGGCTCATGGATCTTCATAATTTAAGAGTGGAAAAATTGTAAGAGTCAAGATAGTAGATGACTACAATAAAAGAAAATGTTTCTAAATGCAACAGGGCTGATGCACATACGAAGTTAATAGCTAATGTGGCAACATTCACAAGACCTGGGCAATCTCAAAGCAGATAAAATTCAAGCATGAATAAAAATGGCAAACATGAATTCTCAACCCTAGTTAAGAAACTTTTAGAAATCATTTGGCTGCCTAGAGATAGAAGAGTTTATTTTTTTATAAGGAAAGTCAACATTGTTCCAGGAGATAGCCATACACTGCAAAAGAATATAGAGAGCAAAATTGAAGTAATTAAAACAATTAACATAAATTTGGTGTGTATGCAAGGGGCTGATTATGACACTAATTGGAAAAGAAACATGCATATGATCAAAATATAACATCAAATTTTCAAAGAATTAATAAGATATTTTTGAATATTCATTTTTAAATGCTAACACTTAAAAATATTAATTTGGAACTTGACAGAGGAAGACAATGGCAGTGGACGCTGGCCTCCATATATATTCACAGAAAAGTATATAGTAAAAGTATAAGTAAAATATAGGCATGCATATATACAAACAATGCACACAAACATATTATCTTGACATATGACATAGGAATGACATATGCAAATTTCTATTTCTTGAACTGATAACACTTAATTCCAGAACTAAACATTCAATAGAAATAAAATGTAATGTCTTTAAAAATTTACTTTTTAAAGTAACAACTTTAGTCTTGTTGTTACTGTGTACCAACATTATCATTTGGAGCTAAATAATCATATGAATTATATATTGAAGAGTGGGAATTATCTCCTCTGAAAGTACACTGATAAGGTAGTGAATGTTCACTGAATTTCTTATAAATCCAAAAAAAATAGTATCTATTATTATGTCTTTGAATTCAAACTGTATTTTCATGTTCCTTATTCAACTATTATTATGAAGAGTGGCTGATTTTGTCTCTGAATCCTTCAATGATATGTTGAGATTTTTTTCCTTTTTGTCATTTTCCAAATGAAACATTGCATAATGACAAATCTATGTGCATGTTAATTGAGAACTTTTTGCAAATATAATCAAACCTAATGTCAGAAGCTATTATTACCATCATTATATTGTACATCTGTATTTGAGTATAAATTGATCCTTTGAATAACCCCATGAATCAGGTATTATAATCACCATTATTAATAATGCTCTTTTCTCTTGAACACTATACAGTATTATGTGTTCTAAGATTGGACTTAGACCTTCCAACTTTAGACCTGTTTATCTGTACTAGTCATGAGATTTTACTAGTATTTATTTATTTATTTATTCATTTATTTTTAATTATCGGAATTAAATGACATATTTGACACCTACAATAAGTCTCTTAGAGAAGGTAAGTAAATTCATGAGTATAGAATTTACCAAATGATATCTTTTAATGAGCTCTCATATTTCCTTTACACTTTGCAACAATTGGGTTCATACTAAGAGAATATTTATTGTTCTGGTAGGCAATGGCTACCTTAGATCTGGAAACTTTCACTCTTGCTTATCTTGTGGTATACAATTATTTAAAAAATGTTTTGTTTATTTTAAAATATAAAAAACCAAAAGCTGGTAATGAAGCACAATGATAGCATAAACATAGCTCTGCTTCCATCCCCAGTGGTGTAGAAAGTAGACATGAATGTGTACCCCTATATTCTCAAATTTGTTAGATAGAGGCAGAAACATAAATTTTCTGTTATCATCAGCTTTGTAGTGAGTGGAGGAAAGCCTAGGCTGTCCCAAAAAATAATTAAATTTTAAGTAAAAAAATAAGTAGAATTTGAAAATATGGATTTAATTTCTGATGTAAACATAGACAATTAAGATTTTAACAACAATCAAGCCTCTATAGAAAGAGAAAATATCTTAACTATGACTTTATTTCAATTGAGTTACTACTTTTGACTTTTCAAAAACTTGCCTAGTTTCTCTTCTTTTACTGTGATAAAATATCCTGAAAAGGGAACTTAAAGGACAAAGAGTTTCTCTGGCTCACATTAATATAGTCTTTTTCAAGAAACTTGAAGCAGCAGGAGCTTGAAATGCTTACTCAAATTGTATCCATAGTCAAGAACAAAAAGCAAGAAATTGAAGTGTGCTAGGACTCAGCTCCTAATGCATTCTCATTCAATTCAGAGTCATGCCATAAAAATTATGCTGCCAAAGCACAAGGTTGGTCTGCTCACTTCAATTAAAAAAAATCCACAAATTCATGCCCACATGCCAAAGTAGGGTAGAATATTCATCAGTGAAATTCTTTCTAAGTGATTCTAGATTATATCCAATGGATAGTTAAATTAGTCATCATTCCCAATTAGTTTCATATATCATTTCTTGGCTTATAGATTAACCTTTGACTTGGAAAGGTGACAAAATTGTGAATACTCACATACTGCCTAAGCTTGTATATCTGTTTTTTAAATGCAAGTATGATGGCTAGTTTGATTGTCCAATTTACTACAATTGAAATAAATTAAAGTCTAAGCAGCTGGGAATTACCTGTGGAAGATTTTCCCACCAGGAACATTTGAATAGAAAGACTAATACTAAATCGCGACCACACCATTTGATGGCAGCCTCTATAAAATAATGAAGGAAAAAAAGCTTGTTGCATTCTTGCCCTCCCTTGCAGTGTCAAATTTATCTCTCTTGATGTAGAGGGACTCCCTCACTGTTATTGTAACCTACATTTTGGAATTCAAAAGTCACATGAATATAAAGTAAGACATCAAACCAGGTAGACTGAATTCTTGGCATGGCCATTGTGCAGCAGTCACTGTTAGATCGGTAACTATAAATCCCATTACATAGCATCCAGTCAGTTCCTTTACTTTATGAAACTCTAGTATAGACTGTGATACTAGAAGTGTCATAAATTGACAAAATTGCCTTTGGCAATCTAATGTTGTCACAAGCTCTTGTTACCAGAAGTTTCATAAATTGACAAAACAGAATCACAATGATGAATATTTTTAAGTTTGTAGAATAGGATTTCTAATTTACTGACAGCTGTAGTTACTGAAGCCTGGTATAAAAGCACCAAAAGGACTAAAATCTATGGTAAGAACTATTTGATACACTCAGTGATAAAATGTATTACATTATCCTAATTGACCAATTGTGAAAGATATAAAACTAGATATTTTTAGTAAAAACTAGATTATTTACAGAAAAAAATCTGTTGAAAAACTGAAAAACAAATAAAATTCATAATGTTATTAACAAACTTCTAGTATCTCAGGATATGGTAACAAATGAAAATGTGAATGACTAGCTTCAGGTATGTACAAACAACTTATATGTTTCTAAGTGTGCCTTGTAAGAGAATCTTCTTCATAAATGACATAGAGCTCAAATTATGGTAAATTAAATATAAACCCTCACTAGGAAATTAGTTGAATTACAAGAAAAAAGCAAATTCCAGCCACAGAGAATGCTGACAGCTAATATATTGGTATCAACTTGTAAGTAATAAAACTAGTAACTTGGAATAAAGATTTCTGTGGGGACCCTTTAGAGGCTTATGACATTGAAACTCTCATATTGTAAATAGTTTTTTCTCACCCAAAGAAGAAATATTTCCACTCTAAGCAAAAGATGCATTCCGCCCAACCTCTTGCAATATTGTTTTTTCTTTGGTGGGAAATAATTCTTTTAATCTTTGTCTAACTTGTTATTACTGTGAAGATAATACCTGGCAAGAAAATACTGAAGTTCCTCAATGCCCACTGATATGTGTCTCAAGAAGAATAACCAGAATCAAGGCTTAACCAGATTTTAGAAGACAGATAGAAAATTTAGTTTATAAGGAAGTACCTAACCATTAAGGGTTTTAATTTATTCCAGCAAAAGTCAAGGGAGTCTACATGGTAATTAGTTTGAAGGGTATGGGATAATAGAAAAAATAATTGGGCTTATTCATATATGTAGACTAAAAGGATATTCTATATTTAATGTGGAAACTGCATAGTTCAAACACATGTGGACATTATGTTTGATTGATTGGTTAAAGCATTTGTCCAAAGATAGCCAACTGAAAAGGAGCTGGGCATGCCTCATGTTTCTTGACTTAGTTTTGATGGAATTTTAAGGCTCAGGGAAGTTGTAATGCTAGAATGAATATGCTGTGTAAAACCTAATTCTCCACAACAGGAAGACCTAAAAGACAATCCCTTCGCTAATCCTGTAAGACAAAAAAATAGAGAAGAAGGACACTAGCATGTTTGAAGAGATTTCTCATTGATCTCTTTTTTTGTGTGAGACTTTAGAGTTGGAGATACTATTGCTCAATTGGATAATTAAATGCAATGGATTTAATTGGGCCCTGCAGTAGCAAAGAGTTTGTGGCAGCATTGGATTGCCAAAGGCAAGGTGAGTCTAGTTATTATAATAGGCATCAGTAGCAATGCAATGTCCATGAAAACCTGATTCACAATAATCAGGAGAGGTAAAATTGTTTTTAGGGTAGCATAACCCATATAGATATTTGGTAATGGCTAATATGTACTAGTGTTTCCAGAACAAAACAGATAAAATTTATAATAGGTCTTTGTTCCATCTTCATAAGCAGGAAAAATATCTTTAAAAAAAAAGTTTATATTGGATCATGACAAGACGAAATCTTGACATGTAAATCATTTCTGGATTTGATCCACTTTGATGACCCAGAGACACATAAGTAAAAGGCAGCCAGATTTCCTCAAGGAAGCACTGTACTGAAATAACTAAGAGTTTTACTCTCATCATTTCTATTTTTCCTTAGAAGGACCTATGGCCTTTGACAAAGACAACTGCACAGTGGAGAAAAAGAAACAATCATACTTTCAAAGGTCTATTAGATAATGGTTCTGAAGGGACTCTGATTCCAGAAAAGCCCTTGAAGCATCATATCCCTTTAGTTAAAGTAGGTGATTCTGGAGGTAAGCTGAACAATGACATTTTAGCTGAAGTCTGTGAGTCCAATGCATCTGAAAACTCATCCACTGCTTCCCAATTTCAACAATGTATCATTGGGATAGATACTTATAAGTAACCAAAATTAACACCTCAGTTTTCTAACATAAGAAGTGGAACTAATATTGTTGGAAAAGCAAACTAGAGGCATTTGGATTTGCCTCAACTATGGAAAATAGAGTAAGCATAAGCATTATTATAATATATATGCCAGGATGAATTGAAAAAATAAAAGCCACAATCCAGACTTGAAGATTGGGTTGATAGTTCCTAACACATTTCTCCTTAACTCTCTGTCTGGCTATTGTAAAAGACAGATAGATTATGGAAAATATAAGTTGACTATTGAAAACTTAATCAAATAGTGATTCTGGTTGCAGGTACTCTATTAGATGTGACATACTTGAAAATTTCTTTTGGTACATTGTATGCAGCCATTTATATAGCAAATGCCCTTTTTTTCTAGAAACATTATCATAAACATAAATAGCAACCTGTTTTCACATGGCAAGGCCAGCAGTATATTTTAACTGTTTTACATCGAGGTTAAATTAACTCTTTCAGCCCTGAATTATAGTTTATTTTTATTTTCTGTCTATTCCATAAAATATCATACTATTCCTGTATATTGCTGATATTTTGCAGATTAGACAAAGTGGATAGGAAGTAGCAATCACTTTGAATTTGTTCAGAATGCATGTGTGCATTAGATAATAG
This sequence comes from Sigmodon hispidus, assembly GCA_004025045.1. Lineage (NCBI taxonomy): Eukaryota > Metazoa > Chordata > Mammalia > Rodentia > Cricetidae > Sigmodon > Sigmodon hispidus. The sequence continues at coordinate 4,257 of PVIH01028552.1, read as the reverse complement.
AAAATAAAAGATAATAAAAAGACAATTTATGAGCTATCTACTTCAGTAAAAATCTCCAGAAGTCTAGTTGTATGCAGAGATATCCTTTCTAGGTAAGGGATAAGTTATTGCAGCTGGCCCTTCTTACCACCAAGTTGAAGCCCAACATTTAATGGGCGTATTTGGAGGCTGGAAACAACACATTTATAACCTAGGTATGTTAAGGGTCTATTTATCTATTAATTAAGAATGTTACTATCTTTGAATAGAGCCTAGAAAAAGAGAAGAATTTTCAGCAGTTTCAGGTTGCTATGACAGATTGTTCTATCACTTGGTTCATAACAAGCAGCAGACTTGATGGTACTTAAGGTATCCATGGCAAATAAGGAAACTTTTTAGAACCTCTATTAGTACAATATAAGTAAGTAACAGAAAAGATCTTCAGGATTTTGGAACAAAGCTCGACCAGGATTTGTAGACTACTCTTCTTCTGAATGATAGACAACTCTTGACCTAAAGACAAAAGCCTTAAAGAAAACTCAGTTTTTGACAATGGGCAACCAATATGCTGTGTGACTTTAGCTACTCATCAAGAGCTGGATACTAAGTAGCTCATCAAGTATTAAAGGGGTATATGCATAATAGCAGCCCATTATCAAATGAAAAATATACAATAAACAGCCGGGACCAGGTGCTGTCTGCACAGTCCCAGCACACTCTGTAGCAGGCAAAGATAAAGTCTGCCTGTCACCATACCCACAGCTGCTGCTGAGGGAATTTGCATGGCTACCCACCTTGACCTCCAACTGAGTGAACAAATAACTACAGGGGTCCCTGAAGGACAGACTCAGACCATGCCCAAAGAGGTGACAGGAGGCACACAAGCCCGAGTGTGACAACTGACCAGGAGTCATCTAATCATGAACCACTGAAGCCATGGGCAAATGTGAGTGCAAAAAATTACATAGTAATACAAAGAAAAACATGATAACTCCAGAAGAGAGTGGTGATCTTACAAATACAAGACCTCAACTGAGCAATGAAGAGGAAAAAGAAGGAAACAACCCAAAAATTCCTTTTTGATGATCATCAAAGCTCTCAAAGAAGATATGAAAAATAGCCTTAAAGAAATAGAAAAAATTACAAACAAAAATTAAAAGAGATGAACAAATCTATGAAAAAAACATGTCAGGAACTAAAAGCTGAAATGGAAGCAATAAAAAAGGCACAAAATGAGGCAAAGATGGAAATAGAAAATCTGAAGAAAAAAGCTGGAAAAACAGATACAAGCATAACAAACAAAGTTCAAGAGATGGAAGATAGAATCTCTCAAGTGAAAGATCAGTAGCTCAAATAGATATATCAGTCAAAGAAAATAGTAAAACTAAAAAAGCCATAACTCAAAATGTTCAGGAAATCTGGGACAACATGAAGAGTCCTAATTTGAGAATAATAGGAATTGAAGAAGGAGAAGAATACCAGCTCAAAGGCACAGATAATGTTTTCAATAAAATCATAGAAGAAAACTTCTCTAACCTGAAGAACGAAATGCCTATAAAGATACAAAAAGCTTACAGAACACCAAATAGATATGACCCCCCAAAAAAAATCAGTGCGCTACATTATAATCAAGCTACAAAACATACAGAGCAAAGAAAAAAATTTAAGAGCTGCAAAAGAAAATGGCCAACTCACATATAAAGGCAGACCCATCAGAATAACACCTGACTATTCAAGGGAAACGATGAAAGCTAGAAGGGCTTGGTCAGAAGTCATACAGATGCTAAAACAGCATGGCTGCCAAACTAGAATACTATACCCTACAAAATTATCAATCACCAGAGATGGAGTAAACAAGGTATCTCAGGACAAAGTCAGACTGAAAAAATATCTACCTACCAATCCAGTACTACAGAGAGTATTAGAGGGAAAACTCTAACCTAAGGACCCCAGATACACCCACGAAATCACAAACAATCAATAAATCCACAGAAGAATACCCTAGAGAAAGGAAATAAAAACAAGTTACCACCAAAAATGGCAGGAAATATCAATCAATGGTCACTAATTTCCCTTAATATCAATGGTCTCAACACTCCTATAAAAAGTCACACACTAGCAAGATGGATACAACAACAGAAGCCATCCTGCTGTTGCCTACAAGAAACACACCTCAACCACAAAGACAGACACAGGCTTAGAATAAAGGATTGGGAAAAGATTTTCCAGTCAAATGGTCCTAAAAAACAAGCAGGGGTTGCAATCCTAATATCTAACAAAGTAGACTTTAAGCTAAAAGCAATTAAAAGGGACCAAGATGGTCACTACTTATTCATCAGAGGAAAAATTGGTCAAGAGGAGATTTCAATCTTGAATATTTATGCCCCAAATATAAGGGCACCTACTTATGTAAAAGAAAACTGCTAAAGTTCAATTCCCACATCAATTCTTACACCCTAATAGTGTGAGAATTCAGTACCCCACTTTCAACCTTGAATAGATCAACCAGACAGAGTCTCAACAGAGAAATAAGGAGTCTAAAAGAGGTTATGATGCAAATGGATTAGATAGATAGCTACAGAAGCTTCCACCCAAATGCAAAGGAATATACATATTTCTCAGCTCCTCATGGAACTTTCTCCAAAATTGACCATATAATTGCTCATAAAGAATATATCAACAGATACAAAAAAATGGAAATAATTCCTTGTAACATATCTGACCACCAGGGCCTAAAGTGAGAGTTCAACAACATCAATACCCAAAGAAAGCCTACCAACTCATGGAAACTAAACATCACTCAGCTGAACCATCTCTGGGTCAAGGAAGAAGTTAAGAAAGAAATCAAAGTCTTCCTAGAATTCAATGAAAATGAATCTACAAAATATCCAAACTTGTGGGACACAATGAAAGCAGTCTTAAGAGGAAAATTCATAGCTCTAGATGACTATATGAAAAACCTAGAGAAATCCCACACGAGAGACCTAACAGTGCAGCTGAAAGCCTTAGAACAATTAGAAGCAAAGTCACCTAGAAGGAGTAGATGGCAGAAAATAACCAAAATTAGAGCTGAAATCAATAAAATTGAAACAAAAAGAACAGTACAAAGAATCAATGAATCTAAGAGTTGGTTCTTTGAGAAAGTTAACAAGAAAGATAAGCCCTTAGCCAAACTAATCAAAAAAAAGAGAGAGAGTGTTCAAATCAACAAAATCAGAAATGAAAAGGGGGACATAACAACAGACCCCCAGGAAATACAGAGAAATATCAGATCATATTTTGAAAATCTAAATTCAACCAAAATGGAAAACCTAGAAGAAATGAACAGCTTTCTGGACAGGTACCATCTACCAAAATTAAATGAAGATCAGATTGATTATGTAAACATGCCTATAACCCTTAAGAAAATTGAGGCTGTCATTAAAAACCTCCCCAAAAATAAAAGCCCTGGTCTAGATGGTTTCAGTGCCGAATTCTACCAGACGTTCAAAGAAGAATTACTACCGTTACTCCTCAAAATATTTCACACAGTAGAAACTTAAGGAATATTGCCAAATTCCTTTTATGAGGCCACAATTACCCTAATACACAAGCCACTCAAAGACACAACAAAGAAGGAGAATTACAGAACAATTTCCCTCATGAATATTGATGGGAAAATGCTCAACAAAATTTTGGCAAACCGTATACAACAATGGATAAAAGATATCATCCACCATGACCAAGTAGGCTTCATCCCAGAAGTGCAGGGCTGGTTTAACATACGAAAAACTGTAAATGTTATCAATCATATAAACAAACTTAAGGAACAAAAAACATGATCATATCCTTAAATGTGGAAAAAGCCTTTGACAAAATCCAACACTCTTTTATGATTAAAGCCTTGGAGAGATCAGGAATACATGGAGAATAACTAAATATAAAAAATGTGATTTGCCATAAGCCGACAGTGACTATCAAACTTAATGGAGAAAATCTCAAAGCAATCCCACTGAATTCAGGAACTAGACAAGGATGTCCTCTCTCCCCCTATCTATTCAATATAGTTCTCAAAGTTTTAGCTAAAGCAATAAGGGAATGAAAAGAGATTAAGGGAATACAAATTGGAAAAGAAGAAGTGAAGCTATCTCTATTTGCAGATGATATGATTGTATACATAAGTGACCCACAAAATTCTTCCAAAGAACTGCTACAGCTGATAAACACCTTCAGCAATGTAGCAGGATACAAGATAAACTCAAAGAAATCAGTAGCCCTTCTATACGCTAAAGATAGAAG
>PVIH01028551.1:0-14991 GCA_004025045.1 Sigmodon hispidus | reverse complement strand
ACATAGTTGAGCTAATACCTTTGGAGTGTGAATGTGCCTCTTTAGGGTATATACCCAGAAGTGGTATTGCTGGGTCCTTGGGGAGATTGATTCTCAATTTTCTGAGAAACCTCCATATTGTATTCCAAAGTGGCTGAACTAGCTTACAATCCCACCAACAATGGAGGAGTGTTCCCTTTGCTCCGCATCCTCTCCAGCACAGGCTGTCATCTGTGCCTTTTATCTTAGCCAATCTAACAGGTGTTAGGTGGTATCTCAAAGTTGTTTTGATTTGCATTTCTCTACACTAATAGAAAATAACACACTGCCTGATCTTCAATTGCTTCATGAAAGCTGAAATCTAATTGTTGCTGAGTTGTAACTTTTTGCTTGGAGAAAAGGGCAAGAATAGTGAGGAGTTAATGACACAGACCCTGGGAATCATGTGAAAAGCATACTTCTGACTCATTTATTCAGTAATAGGAAAAGTCTTTTATAACTTATGTATTCTCATAGTAATACCAGTCTGTCCTTCATTGGTTAGGTATGACCAGATATTCGCATAGCACTCCAATCTGGTAATATTGCATAGCCATTCTTCATTGGCTAGCCACAATTAGAAGTTCTGGCAGAACCTGATGCTTGACTGACTTCACATGATTAGAAACTCTGGATAGTACCTGTGCTTGGCCCTCAGACAAACTCCAGTTGGGTTCATAAGAAAATGTCTGTGTGTATGTCTTTTCAACTGGTTTGAGCCAAATTCTACTCTATCGGTCTGACCTACTACATATCTACTTTTTTATTTTATTATGTAGGTGCTCAGTGGGAGTTGAAGTTCTTTGTTTCAGCCATGTTGGGTTAGGGTTAGGTTGTGTCATTAAACTCTCAATATTCTTACCCTTTTCTCCACGCAAAAAGTTACAACTCAGCAACAATTATATTTCAGCTTTTATGAAACAATAAGCCATGCTATGAAACAATTGAAGATCAGGCAGCCTTTCAGGGTAGAGATGGGTGCTCAGCAACTGGGCTTTGATTGTCTTAAGTTGACTTTCAAACAAGCTATGACCTATCATTAATTAGGTAGCCCACAAAGTGTCTATTCCCACACAAGAATAGAAAAATTAGGCAGAACCCTTTAAATTTCAGAAAGCCAGGCATGCAAAACATCCTATGGGAAGCTATATAGGGAGTTGGATATCTAAGAGCCATTAACACCTGTATAGTCATTATTGGCTTACTATTATTGTCAGATGTTCTGCAGGAGACACTTAAAGAGGAAAAAATTAAAATCACTATCATGAAAATCAAAACATAAGTGAGAATCCAGGTAGTATCAAACAGCCTTTTTATATTATGACAAATCATTTCAAAAAACAGAGTAAAAGGACATAATCTCTGACCTTGTTAGGTTAACTAAACATGTGTCCTTAATATATATATATATAAAGTTCCTGGTGTATTAATCTAACATTCCTTACTTTAAAAGGCATCACCCCTATTAAAACAAAATAGAGTGCAGAAGCTTTTAGTGGGACAGTGAGAGCAAGAATGAGGAGAATATATTTTGCACATTTTGCATTATTTCCTCCCTGGTAGAAGCATGCTGATATGGAGCTGGGCACACATATTTTACTGGGTCCCATATTAGCATAGTGACATTCTGAAGAAAAACATAAGCATACTCTCTGACTTGAATTAGTAGGGGAGCTGGTGGATGCCATTGGAGGAAGATGGGATCTCTTTATTTCACCAGAGGAAGGTACATGCTGCTGTGCTAAGCTGCTTACAGCTTGTAGGCCAGGAAGTGCCCCTTGACATTGGTGATAAGAACGTTCATATGGGAAAGGACCTGTGTTAAACCCAGATGAGGATCTCTTCTAGCCTGTAGTAAGAAGGTGCTGGATAATAGCTTCTTTTTTTTCTTCTTCTTTATTTTGTATTTAACAAAAAAAAGTAAAATAAATTTAAAATAAGAAAAAGTTAAAAATAACTATAAGGAGGAAAAGAATCATAAGCATGGCTTATCGAGGGTAGTAATGCAAATAAGATTGCTACACATATATTTACTTTGTGTTCAGCTTTCCCTCTGAATTTTTTTCCATCCCTGTATATCCTTATTCAAGGTCCCTTCCCCCTCCCAAAACATCTTGTCATTTTTCTTCTCTGCAACTCCCCATCCCCTCCCTGGGCAGGGAGCAGACAGTCCTATGGTCCCAAAGACCCAATAATGCTTGGATCAGTCTCCACTCCAGGCCAAATCCAGTTTTGTCCCCCCTCCCACAAAAGTGAGTCTGGTGTTCCTATAGTTGGGGTGGGGTTTGAAGGGTCAGTCCAGGGTGTTTCTTATCCCAAGCTGTTCAGTGGTTGTGGTTTGCCGCTTGGGCATGTTTGGCTTATTTTCTAGTTTGTTTGTTTAGAGACAACTAGTGAGTGAGTACATCCCCTGCTTATCTCTCTGAGATTGTGATACTTCGCTCAGGAGGATATTCTCCAAATCCCTCCATTTGCCTGCGAATTTTAGGATATCATTTTTCCTTGCTGCTGCGTAGTATTCCATTGTGTAGATGTACCACAGTTTGTTAATCCATTCTTCAGTTGAGGGACATCTAGGTTGTTTCCAGGTTCTTGCTATTACAAATAATGCTACTATGAACATAGTTGAGCTAATACCTTTGGAGTGTGAATGTGTCTCTTTAGGGTATACACCCAGAAGTGGTAATGCTGGGTCCTTGGAGACATTGATTCTCAATTTTCTGAGAAACCTCCATATTGTATTCCAAAGTGGCTGAACAAGATGACACTCCCACCAACAATGGAGGAGTGTTCCCCTTGCTCCACATCCTCTCCAGCATAGGCTGTCATCTGTGCCTTTTATCTTAGCCAATCTAACAGGTGTTAGGTGGTATCTCAAAGTTGTTTTGATTTGCATTTCTCTGATGGCTAAAGATGAAGAGCACTTTTTCCGTGCCTTTCAGCCATTCGTAGTTCCTATGCTGAGAATTCCCTTTTTAGATCTGAACCCCATTTTTTGATAGGGTTATTCAAGGTTTTGGGATGTAAATTCTTGAGCTCTTTATATACCTTAGAGATCAGTCCTCTATCACTTGTAGGGTTGGTGAAAATCTTTTCCCATTCTGAAGGTTGGTGTTTTGTCCTATTGACAGTGTCCTTGGCTTTGCAGAAGCTTCCTAGCTTCAGATCCCACTTATTGATTGTTGGTCTTAGTGTCTGTGCCACTGGTGTTATATTTAGGAATTGGTGGCCTGTGCCAATTTGTAGAAGTGTATTTCCCACTTTCTTTTCTATCAAGTTCAAAGTGGTTGGGGTTAAGTTGAGGTCTTTGATCCACTTGAATTTGAGTTTTGTGCTGGGTGAAAGGCTCGGATCTATTTGCATTTTTCTACACACTTCCTTCCAGTTATGCCAACACCATTTGTTAAATATACTATCTTTTTTCCAGTGAATGTTTTGGGCCTCTTTGTCAAAAATCAGGTGTTCATAGGTTTTTGGGTTAATGTCTGGATCCTCAATTCTATTCCATTGGTCCACAAGTCTGTTTTTATGCCAGTACCAGGCTGTTTTTATTACTGTGTTTCTATAGTATAGCTTGAAGTCAGGGATGGTGATACCTCCTGAGGTTCTTTTGTTGAGTAAAATAGTTTTGGCAATCCTGGCTTTCCTGTTATTCCAAATGAAATTGAGTATTGTTCTTTCAAGGTCCAAAAAATATTGTGTTGGGATTTTGATAGGCAGTGCATTGAAACTGTAGATTGCCTTTGGTAGAATTGCCATTTTTACTATGATGATTCTACCAATCCAGGAACATGGGAGAGCTTTCCATTTTCTGATATCCTCTTCAATTTCTTTCTTCAATTATTTAAAATTTTTGTCAAATAGGTCTGTTACTTCTTTGGTTATAGTTACTCCAAGGTATTCAATACTATTTGCAGCTAATATGAAGGGTAATGTTTCCCTTATTTCTTTTTCAGCTCTTCTATCTTTACTGTATAGAAGGGCTACTGATTTCTTTGAATTAATCTTGTATCCTGCTACATTGCTGAGGGTGTTTATCAGCTGTAGCAGTTCTATGGAAGAATTTTGTGGGTCACTTATGTATACAATCATATCATCTGCAAATAGAGATAGCTTCACTTCTTCTTTTCCAATTTGTATGCCCTTAATCTCTTTTCGTTCCTTTATTGCTTTAGCTAAAACTTCGAGAACTATATTGAATAGATAAGGGGAGAGAGGACATCCTTGTCTAGTTCCTGACTTTAATGGGATTTCTTTGAGTTTTTCTCCATTAAGTTTGATACTGGCTGTCTGCTTCTTGTAAATCGCCTAAATTATATTTAGGTATTCTCCCTGTATTACTGATCTCTCCAGGGCTTTAATCATAAAGGAGTGTTGGATTTTGTCAAAGGCTTTTTCCGCATCTAAGGATATGATCATGAGGTTTTGTTCCTTTAGTCTGTTTATATGATGGATAACATTTACAGTTTTTCATATGTTGAACCAGCCCTGCATTTCTGAGATGAAGCCTACTTGGTCATGGTGGATGATATCTTTTATGCATTGTTGTATATGATTTGCCAAAATTTTGTTGAGAATTTTCACATCAATATTCATGAGGGAAGTTGGTCTGTAATTCTCCTTCTTTGTTGTGTCTTTGAGTGGCTTGGGTATTAGGGTGATTGTGGCCTCATACAAGGAATTTGACAATATTCCTTCAGTTTCTACTGTGTGAAATAGTTTGAGGACTAACGGTAGTAATTCTTCTTTGAATGTCTGGTAGAATTCGGCACTGAAATCATCTGGACCCGGGCTTTTATTTTTGGGGAGGTTTTTAATGACAGCTTCAATTTCCTTAAGGGTTATAGGCCTGTTTAAGTAAATAATTTGATCTTCATTTAATTTTGGAAGATGGTGCCTGTCCAGAAAGCTGTCCATTTCTTCTAGGTTTTCCATTTTTGTGGAATACAGATTTTCAAAATATGACCTGATAATTGTCTGTATTTCCTGGGGGTCTGTTGTTATGTCCCCCTTTTCATTTCTGATTTTGTTGATTTGAACACTCTCTCTCTGTTTTTTGATTAGTTAAGCTAAGGGCTTATCTATCTTGTTAACTTTCTCAAAGAACCAACTCTTAGATTCGTTGATTCTTTGTATTGTTCTATTTGTTTTAATTGTATTGATTTCAGCTCTAAGTTTGATTATTTCCTGCTGTCTACTCCATCTAGGTGAGTTCGCTTCTAATTGTTCTATGGTTTTCAGCTGTGCTGTTAGGTCTCTAGTGTGGGATTTCAACAGGTTTTTCATTTAGTCATCTATCGCTATGAATTTTCCTCTTAAGACTGCTTTTATTGTGTCCCACCAGTTTCGATATGTTGTAGATTCATTTTCATTGAATTCTAGGAAGATTTTTATTTCTTTCTTAATTTCTTCCTTGACCCAGAGATGGTTCAGCTGATTGATGTTTAGTTTCCATGAGTTGGTAGGCTTTCTTTGGGTTTTGATGTTGTTGAACTCTAACTTTAGGCCCTGGTGGTCCGATATGTTACAAGGGAGTATTTGCATTTTTTTGTATCTGTTGATATTTGCTTTATGACCAATTATGTGGTCAATTTTGGAGAAAGTTCCATGAGGAGCTGAGAAATATGTATATTCCTTTGCCTTTGGGTGGAAGGATCTGTAGATATCTATGAAATCCATTTGCATCATAACCTCTTTTAGACTCCTTATTTCTCTGTTGAGGCTTTGCCTAGTTGATCTATCCAGGGTTTAAAGTGGGGTATTGAAGTCTCCCACTATTAGGGTGTAAGAATTGATGTGGGATTCGAGCTTTAGCAGTGTTTCTTTTACATATGTAGGTTCCCCTATATTAGGAGCATAAATATTTAAGATTGAAATCTCTTCTTGACCAATTTTTTCTGTGATGAATAAGTAGTGACCACCTTGGTCCCTTTTAATTGCTTTTAGCTTAAAGTCTACATTGTTAGATATTAGGATTGCAACCCCTGCTTGTTTCTTAGGACCATTTGACTGGAAAATCTTTTCCCAACCCTGTATTCTAAGCCTGTGTCTGTCTTTGCAGTTGAGGTTTGTTTCTTGTAGGCAACAGAAGGATGGCTTCTGTTGTCGTATCTATTGTGTTAGTGTGTGACATTTTATAGTAGAGTTGAGTCCACTGATATTAAGGGAAATTAGTGACCATTGATTCATATTTTCTGCCATTTTTGGTGTCAACTTGCTTGTATTTCCTTTCTCTAGGGTATTCTTCTTTGAACTTATTGATTGTTTGTGATTTTGTGGGTGTATCTGAGTTCCTTAGGTTGGAGTTTTCCCTCTAATACTCTCTGTAGTGCTGGATTGGTAGATAGATATTCTTTCAGTCTGACTTTTTCCTGAAATACCTTGTTAACTCCATCTATGGTGATTGATAATTTTGCAGGTTATGGTATTCTAGTTTGGCAGCCATGCTGTTTTAGCATCTGTATAACTTCTGACCAAGCCCTTCTAGCTCGTTTCCATTGAATAGTCAGGCATTTTTCTGATGGGTGTGCCTTTATATGTGAGTTGTCCATTTTCTTTTTCAGCTCTTAAAATTTTTTCAATGTTCTGTATGTTTTTTGGCTTGATTATAATATGGCACGCTGACTTTTTTGGGGGATCATACCTATTTGGTGTTCTGTAAGCTTCTTGTATCTTTATGGGCATTTACTTCTTCAGATTAGGGAAGTTTTCTTCTATAATTTTATTGAAAACTTTATCTATGCCTTTGAGTTGGTATTCTTCTCCTTCTTCTCTTCCTATTATTCTCAAATTAGGTCTTTTCATGGTGTCCCAGATTTCCTGAACATTTTGAGTTATGGCTTTTTTAGTTTTACTATTTTCTTTGACTGATATATTTATTTGAGCTACTGAGTCTTCCACTTCAAAAATTCTGTCTTCCATCTCTTGAATTCTGTTTGTTATGCTTGTATCTGTGGTTCCAGCTTTTTTCTTCAGGTTTTCTATTTCCATCTTTGCCTCATTTTGTGCCTTTTTTATTGCTTCTATTTCAGCTTTTATTTCCTGGCATGTTTCTTTCATAGATTTGTTCATCTCTTCCAATTTTTTGTTTGTATTTTCTTCTATTTCTTTAAGGGTTTTTTTTATATCTTCTTTGAGAACTTTGATGATCATCGAAAAGGAATTTTTGGTGTTGCTTCTTTCTGTTTCCTCTTCATTTCTTAGTTCAGGTCTTGTGTTTGTAAGATCGCCCCTCTCTTCTGGTGTTACCATGTTGTCCTTTGTATTATTATGTAATTTTTTGCACTGACGTTTGCCCATGGCTTCAGTGGTTCATGATTAGATGGGTCCTAGTCAGTTTTGGCACTTGGGTTTGTGTGCCTCCTGTCACCTCTGTGGTCATGGTCTGAGTCTGTCCTTCAGTCTGTCCTGCAGTTGTCGGGTTGCTCCGTTTGAGGTGGCAGTGGGTAGCCTTGCAATTTCCCTCAGCAGGAGCAGTGAGTATGGTGACCAGCAGAGTTTGTCTGCCCCTGCTCCAGAGTGTGCTGGGACTCTGCAGATAGCACTTGGTCCGAGAGCAGAACTTGAAGCTCTGGGACCTCAACTCTCCCTCCGAGGCTGGGATATAGGCGCTTGGGCCTGGTGACCCCTCCTTACCTTAGGGCTGGGTCTGAGTCTCTCCTTCAGAGACCCCTGCAGTTGTTGGCTTGCTCAGTTCGAGGTGGAGGTGGGTAGCCATTCAAATTCCCTCAGCAGGAGCTGTGGGTATGGTGATCGGCAGAGTTTATCTGCCCCTTCACCAGAGTGCACTGTGACTCTGCTGCCAATAGCTTCTTAAGAGCTCTGTTGGTCCTTTTCACAATGAATTGTCCCTACACATTGTAGGAGATTCCATTGGTATGAAAATTTTTTCAAGACCCCCAAAACCCATCGTAATGTTGAGATGCAGGGCAGGAACATTTTCAGTCTTAAGTGTACAATGTATCACCATAACTACCATGGCGTAATTAAGGGCCTTGATTGCACTGACAGCCTTTACCTCAGAAAGGGCAATTGCATAAACAAAGGAGGAATATATATCTATTATCACATGAACATATGTAATATTTTCAAAGAGAATTATCTTACTGGATCTAGAGCATGGAGTCCTAGACTTTACCAGGGGGTATTCATGTTGTAGATTTCCTGGCTTGCCACATCTCCAGCAGGTTTAATCTACCATTCAAGTCCTTGAGGTGTCATCAGCACACTTCCTGTCTGCAACAAGAGCATCTAATGAAGTGGTAAAATCAGCAATGATAGATTTCTACTCACATAGCTAAACTTTCTCTCATACAAAAAGAAGCAAATGAGATGGGCCCAGATACACGTTACTTTGAACAGGTCCTCACATAATGAGTAATGCAAGTACAGATGCATTGTAATTGGTATAATCTGCTCAAAGCTGTGCTGGAGCTGTGTTTCTTTCTTAATTGAAAATCAGCTTATGATGATGATGATCAGGCAGAATCCTAGGACTGGACCAACATCTTACTTAATGACTTGGTGACATATGATATACTAACAGAATATGGGAAATGTATTCATCCTGTATACCAGGCAATGATTGCCTCTCTATCCTACTACCAACAAGGCTCTTAGAGCATGCACTCTACAGGACCCCTCAGCTTATTTCTGAAACTTTACTCTTCACCCTGGGGTGCTCTTCACTAATTTTCTGGTTAGTGTTAACGAGACTGTAGAATGCAGAGTAATGGTAGACCCTGCCAGAGATTTCTCAGTCAAACAAGTGGTTTGGGAGGGCTTAATGCCCTCACCTGCAATGCAATCACAGCAGCATCCTGCAGTGAAGACATTCACAAATGGGTGCTAGCCATCATATATAATTCATGCATTTTAAAAATCCCCATCTTGGCTTTGAATACACTGAGTTTAGACATTAAACACAAAACTTTTTACTTAAGGAAAAATCCTTTTTTTCTTCATTCGAAGTCTCAAATCCCACTACATTATAAACATTTTTTTTAATTGGAGCTTGGTAAATTATATATCTATATTGTGGTCTGTAGTCTGTTTAAAGATCTCATTGATTCCAGGGCCATTCTTGGGGTCCTGAGTATTTCTAAAGGGAAAAAAAGTGAAAGTAACATAAGAAAAGTAACAAATCTGTAGTGTAAAAAATGCTTTGAGTAGTGAACTTTGAACCAGAGCATGTAAGAGTAAAGTTATAAAGAGATAACATTTCTTTCCTGTTGTGGAAATATATCTGGCAGGCAAAGCTTTAACCACACTAAGAAAAATTCTTAAAATACCACTTTTCATTTTCTTGAACACATGGTCAATTTTGTACTGTTCTCCTGGATCCACAAATGATTTTTTTTTAGCTTTGGGTCATTTCATTTGTTCAGAAACTTTATGGTTCTACAAGGCAAAGAACTGCATTTAAGAAAAGTTTAGGCTTATTATTAGCCAATAGAAAAATGCTACATGAAATTTTTGCCAGTTTTGATTTGATCATTATTTAACTTCCAAATATTTTAGTGGTAGCCAAATCTTATGAGTGTAAAAAATATTTTAATAATTTAAAGAGCTGAAGGGATGGTTCAGCCTTTATTAATACTTGATGCTTATTGAAAGAACTAATTTACTTTCCACCATTCACAGTAGAAAACTCACAACAACTTACTCAGCTCCTGAACACCAATACATTTTCCTGGTCATCTTGACTATCTTCATTTGCACCCACATACTCATACATATATATACACATACAAATAATTAAAAGTAAAATAAATTTTAAATTTAAAAAAGGATAAAACTCTTGAAACCTTTAATGTCATGCTAGGTAAAACAGATTAAAAGTATAGTTCAAAATATAACACTAAATTTTCAATCGACCTTTAGCAATTTTTACAAGTTACTGATTAAGTGTTTAATATTCAGTAGTTTAATAGACTAAAATGTTTATAAAAATTAACATGCATATATATACATATACATTTTAATTTTTTATCTTATATTTTCTGTAATCAAGAAAGTACTATTTGAGGAAAACAATACAATTTTCTATTCAATTAGTAGCAGTATTTCTAGTTATTATTATTGTATCGTAAGCCTATTTCTAGTTATTATTATTGTATTGTAAGCCATATTGTCCTATATATTGAATCTTTAGAAATATTACATGCAAATACTATTATCTTGTTTTCTCTATATATATGTATATATATATTAATTCAATATTTTTAAATCTTCAAAAAATATTATGTCAAATCTCTCAGAAATTAACAATTACATCAAAAATGACTAAAACATGTATGCATATAACTTTTATTTGAAAAAGTATAATAATACTATATAGCATATTTTATTAATTGATAAGTATTCTGCTAAATATTTAATACAAGTTGTCTAAGATAATTTTCAAAATACCATCATTGATTTTGTATCATTCTGTCCCAATTTACCACTGCTAAAACTGAGGCACATAAAGAAAATTTAGTTCTCTGTGTGTGTTCATATGCATGTTTGAAGAGAAATTTTATTTTCTGTTGATTATCAAAAATACCTGTATTGAATAAGATTAAAATTGTTTCCATTCAGACAATTACTACCTTAAAATAAATATTTTTTTGCCTTTCAATTCGAAGAGGTATTCAGTTTTTATTTATATGAGAATTTAAATCAAAGATATGTGGACACTCCCTATAAACATATAGATAACTCTCATTTATAGTATAATCTTTTTCTTAATTAAAACTTTATTATTAACACAAATATTTTACTCTATTTGCTTTGTGTGTCTGCTTCTCTCACTTTGAAAATTTATCTGGAATCTTATCAAAAGACCTAGAAAAAAATCTACTAGATGACATAGCAATATCACTTGTGGCCATACACTAAGAAATGTATATCTAACTATAAGACACTTATAAACCCATGTTCATAGCATTTCTATTCATTATAGCTATGAAATAAGCCTACCTGACAATTAACTGAGTTGAGAAAAGAAAATGTGACTGATTGTGTGTGTGTGTGTGTGTGTGTGTGTGTGTGTGTGTTTGTACTCAATAGAATATTACTATATTTTATTTTGGTAAAGAAAAAGGAAAGCCACAAAATTTTAAGTTACGTGGGTGGAACATAAGAAATAAATAAATAAAGTAAGTGAAGTAAACTATAGCCAGAAATATAAACATGCCATATGGCTTTTTAGCTTTTTGTGTTTAAGTTGGAGTACATCGAAGAGCCTAAAAATCAAAAAAGAGATAGTGGAAATGTGGCTTAATCAAAGAGTCTCAGTAGCATATAGGTAAAGTGAGAGTGAAGGAGAATATTACAGATAGGCAAGTCCAAATAGTAGAGATGCCGTGGAGTGGATTCAGTGATATATTGTATATTTAATAAGATCTGTTTAGAATATTAGAGGACAGGCCATTTCTCATGATGCCCAATATGTCCTTTGTTATTCCAGATTGATTTTCTTAT
The DNA here is from genome assembly GCA_004025045.1 of Sigmodon hispidus. Classification (NCBI taxonomy): domain Eukaryota; kingdom Metazoa; phylum Chordata; class Mammalia; order Rodentia; family Cricetidae; genus Sigmodon; species Sigmodon hispidus. The sequence goes on along the minus strand of PVIH01028551.1, from coordinate 3,507 downwards.
ATAATTATTATATACATATATATCACCACAAGTGTAAGAGGTGAGTCATTGGAAAGATTAATAAAAATGAGAGAAGTATGAGAAAACCATTTCGAAACCTACAATTTATATTCTAACTAGTTATCAGAAATGAGAATTTAAAACTAGTTAGTCCTTAAAACTAGGTCATTCTGGTTTTTGAAGAAATGGATAACTAAACAAAAAATTTTAGTACCAAATGTCAAATACTGGCACAGGAGTTGTTGGTCAGGAAGTTGTTAGAGGACCCCAAATTATTTTATGGATCTTTTCATTGCTTTTTGTTATTCAAAAGAACTATTTTGTACAACACTGTAGGATCACATTGCTTGCATAATACTTATTTTTAATGTAAGATAGAAAATAATCAATATATAAGTGAACTTAAAGCTTCTGCCTCGCTAGGTAGCATTGATCCTACTAGTACATGCCTAAAAACTGCTATTCAAAACTGTAATACAAACCTGCCAGTCAAGATGTGCCCTTTGTTTCAATAGTAGCACAAAAGCTATAGGAAGTAAACAATCACTACTTAATTGTATTTGAGGCAAATTCAATAACAATAAATCTATTCCTAGCAGTGTAAACTTGCGCTGAAACTCATGACTGAGGAGGTCTTAGGCCTTATCAGAGAACCTAATACTACTGCACCACTAAATTGATATACCATCAAATTTCCTTTTAAATATCTTTTTTTTTTTTTTTTTAGAAACTGACAAATGCTACTCACAGCCTTAATGAGACAAATCATTCCTTGAAGTCAATGAAGCTGAATGTAGAGTCTTCTGCTTCCTAAAATGCTAAAAACAAAAGGATGGTTGAGGCTAAGCCTGAAATAGAACATTAATTCAACCTTTTATGGCTCAGGGGTCACTGCAAAATATCCAGGAGTGGAAAATATGTAAGAACTGTTAGATAAAGAAAAAGACTCCAAAATGTTATCTTAGAAGCATCACACAATCTAGAAGCTTTGCCTCCTAGCCTTGCTCACATGTAAGCTGGCACCTCTTAAAACCCTCTATCAAGGGGTAATATGTTTACTAGACCCTACTACTTACTACTGATTCATTGGCAACTAAAACATTCTGAGAGATGAGATACAAAATTCAATATTGTACCCACTGGGGAGCCCATCATATTTTAATTGACAGTTTCAAGTCCATAATTACAATGAGGGTTCTAAACTCTGTAAAACACAAAACAAACAAAATGTCATAAATACAGGAAAGAGATTTTTAAGTCAAGAGGAATACATGATGAGACAGGAAAGAAATAAGACTGAAAATACTTATGATTTTAATGTTAAACTTATATCATTTGTTACTTCTAGGCAGTTAACAGAAATGTAGGGTGAAATACAAAACATCAATAAACTTAGGATATAAAAGTACATCATTAGAGCTGAATAAAAGAAGTAAAAAATCAAAAAAGTTATATTATTGTTATGAACAAATTAATGAAGACATTACTTAATATTTTATAAAATGCTTGCATTGTGCTTTCAAGATAAGGTCACATATAAATTATTGTTTTATGGGCTCATTTTATTTGCATGCTTATTCCTAATGCACAGAAATATCTTAAAGATCCAGTATATAGTCAAGAGGGAACCTCCCGAGATCACCATATGCTTTCCACTACAGTTATGCAGTGTTTCTCAAAACCATTATGGTCATGTTTAATAAAAATATGTAAAAGGGATCTATTAAGCAAGCAATGATAACTAGTGTGTGTAATTCTAACCTAATTGATTCCCAAAGTAGTTTTATATTATTTCATGAAAACCAGGAAGAATTATGTTTTCCATAAATTAGTTTTAGATATTTATTTAGCATTCCTACTTAGGATGAGCAATAAAAAATTCATTTTGGATAGTATATTTTGACTTTGTAACAGCAATTCGTTCTTCAAAGGGCATATATGTTTAATGACAGTTTAAATATTTAACACTATAAAGAGGAGACAGAATTATTAAGATTCTATACCAATAGAAAATATAATTAAAATATGGCAGTATTAAGAGGTCTGGCCAACTTGAACAAAACAGTTCACTGGGGAAATATATAATTTCTAGGCAATTTTCCTAATTCTTTTTCCTGTTAACAATCAGGTAAGATATTCTTTCATGTGACTCAACAATTCTATTCTGCCTTACAACAGGCTTACAACATGAAGTAAACTGATAATGGAATCAAGCTTCTGGAACTATTGTTAGTATTTTGCACATGGAAGGATGGAACACCCTGACACACTGCCAGGACACCCTCTTGAGTTTATTGGGGTTCTGGATATCCTGGGAACAGGTTGGGGTGGGGAGGAAGGAGAGAGAGAGAGAGAGAGAGAGAGAGAGAGAGAGAGAGAGAGAGAGAAGAGGTTCCTTCCATGTGTTACATCTCTTTAAAGGAAGAGTGATCATATAGACATGCCCTGAGGCATGCCCCATAAGAGCGGGTTTGGGAATGGGCACAGCATGGCAATGCTGGAATCTCATAGCCATGGCCAGGAAGCAAGCTAGAGTGATGTTTATATACTAACAACTATGAGACAAATATTTCATTAATATAAAATATTGTTTTTGGAATTTTCAATCATCCAGAGTTGCCTGAGTAATACATTTATTTAAGATTTTAATTTTTAATTTTGTTGATAATTTAACATGTTTTGAATATATAGAATTTCTAAATTTCTCTCTACCTTTTCTGATTCCTTCTATGACTACCTACTTTACAAGTTCATGACCATTTTATATGTGTGAATATGTTTATAGGCAATCCACTGAATTTATTAAATGCTGCTTATATGCAGCATGCCTATATAGAGAGGGTGGACTACTTGAGATTGGGTAATTTATTATGGACTTAACTTTGTAGATGATTTGATTCTCCCTTTGTCAGCATCCATTGATTGCCTGCAGCTCTTCATTTAGGAGTAGGCACCAAATGATCCTCACCCCAACCCAGTGACACATTGACCTCTATTTTAAGAATGTCTTGATTATGCAACCATATGGTTCAGATTTTACAGGTTCACCTTCCTCATCATGTCTGATAGACCATATCTAGCAACAATCAATCTTATCTTCTGCCTTTTAAAACATTTTTTGAAGTATTTTCTTTGATAGTCTCTGAGCCTTAGAGGTATTGTAAATGATATGATTTAGGCCAGACATCCCAGAGTTTCTTATTTTCTGTTATTTTTTACTACTTTGTAGATTTCTGTAATATTTGTTATCTGTGGCAAAAAGAAGCTTCTTCTAGGAGATGTGAGAGTGATATTTGCGCCGTGCCCATTCCCGTCCAGCAGGAAAAGACACAGCACCAGGATTCTTCTGTGGTAATTGACCAGGTCCTTTATTGTTACAGATACTTCTTGCAGTAGTAGCCCCTTGCAGTAGTTCTTCCTTTCTCCCAACCTGTGCAGCCAGTTTTAAGCTCAAGTCCTTCACTCAGCTAATGCCGCGTGGGCCTTCACCATAGGGCCACGCACACG
>PVIH01028549.1:0-14996 GCA_004025045.1 Sigmodon hispidus | reverse complement strand
GATCCGAGCCTGTCACCCTGCACAAAACTCAAATCCAAGTGGATCAAAGACCTCAACTTAACCCCAACCACTTTGAACTTGATAGAAAAGAAAGTGGGAAATACACTTCTACAAATTGGCACAGGCCACCACTTCCTAAATATAACACCAGTGGCACAGGCACTAAGACCAACAATCACTAAGTGGGATCTCCTGAAGCTGGGAAGCTTCTGCAAAGCCAAGGACATTGTCAATAGGACAAAACGCCAGCCTACAGAATGGAAAAAGATTTTCACCAACCCTACAAGTGATAGAGGACTGATCTCTAAGGTATATAAAGAGCTCAAGAATTTAGATCCCAAAACCTTGAATAAACCTATCAAAAAATGGGGTTCAAAGCAACCTCTTAATGGTAAATCATTGTAAAATCATAAGGAAAATTACATGCTTTCAACATACAGTGGCACAGAATACACATTACCATTCCAAAAGGGGAAAATTGAGGCACAGTGAGGAAATACTGAACCAAAGCAAAACCAAGGGCAGCAGGGCAAACTCCAGATTCTGCAGCTCTGTGTCTGCTGTCAGAGCTCAGATGGCTCCACCTCTCCAGCTTTGCTGCCTGCATCACACTTCTGTCTCTCAGGAGGTTCCATTCCTTGTCTGCAGCTCTTATTAGAAGATGCCCAATGGCTCTGGGCTTCTCCCTCAAGTAGTGGTGTCCAATGCAATTCAGGCTTTATTTTCACAGTTTCATGCAATGGCTTCTCGAGGCCTTCATGCAGTGACCACCCCTAACCCTAACCCCGCCCCATGCTGGAAATCTAGCTTCAGTGGTCCTCCTTAACCATGGAAAAAGATTCTATTACCCTACTATAGTCTATTGTTCACTGGGATGATACATGTGCCTGGTCCCCTACATGTGCAGCAGCTTTCTTTTGTTGGGTGTTTTTAAGGAAACTGCTTAGGACTGTTTTCCCCATAAACAGGAAGCTTAGCTGGATGGGGTCTTACCCTGAGAGTGTCCACTGACTTTATCCTATTTTGAATCAGGCCATCACTTTCATCAGCTTAATCCTTGGCTCCAACATTAAATTTCCTAGAGCTGTTTTTCTCCTCAAACTTATATTTTACATTTCTTTTTGCCCTATTTGTTTTATTTTTATTATTGACATGCTTAAGAGTGATTACTAATAACCACCCAGCAAAGTCATTATTAGGCTTTCTCTAAATCTCCTCCAAGAAAATTAATTAGCCCAATATTATTCAGCTTAATCTCAGACAAATTTTTTAAAACATTTTTTTCTATTTATCTATTATGTATTCTGTCTGCATGTATGCCTGAAGGCCAGAAGAAGGCACCAGATCTCATTATAGATGATTGTGAGCCACCATGTGATTGCTGGGAATTGAACTCAGGGCCTCTAGAAGAGCATCCACTGCTCTTAACCACTGAGCCATCTCTCCAGCCCCTCAGATTCTTAAAACAAGAACAGAAAGCAGCCACATTCTTTACCAAAATATCACAAGCATTGTCTCTAGCCCAATTACTAATATTGTATCCATCTGAATCCTCTTGGACTGGGCCTCCATAGTCCACGTTGCCAATGGCACTGCTACTTCTCAAGCTCGGACAAGGATGGCCCACTAAGACCCACTTAGCTCATTCGATTACTTTCCTATTCCAAAGTCTCTCACATTTCTCAAACAAACAAAAACTATAGTGCACTCAGGTCTGTCATGGCAGTAGCTCACCCTTCGGTGCCAACCTCTGTCTTAGTCCTTTTCTATTGCTGTGATAAGACACCATTACCAAGGCAACTTAAAGAAGAAAGTATTTAATTTAGAGTTACAGTTTCAGATGGTTAGAGTCCATGGTGGCAGAGCTCAGGCATGGTGGCAGGAACAGCCAAGAGCTAACATCATGATTGGCAAATAGGAGGCAGAGACAAGGAATGGTCTTTTGAAACCTCAAAGCCTGCCCCTAGTGACAAAAGTCTTACAATAAGACCAAGTCTCCTAATCCTTCCTGAACAGTTCCACTATTTGGGGAACAAGTATTCAAACATAGGAGCCAGTAGGGGCATTCTCATTCAAACTACCACAACTGCAACCTCCCTTTGTTTAATAAACCTACTCTATCATTGATGCAGTACAGTTTCATTAACTCTATTCATTGATGTGTAATCAACCTCTAGAGAATGAAACTCAATCCCCATTAGACAACGAACTCCCATTTTATCTTCACTAAACTCAAAACCATTTATTTCTAGCTCCAAGAATTTGCCTACCATAGATACCACATATAAGTGGATGCATGCAGTTTCCTTATCTCTTGATTGGCTAGTTTTATCTAGCATAAGGTTGATTCACCTTGTAGCATATGCCAGAACTCCCTTTCTTTATAAGGCTGACACCACTCTATAGTATAATATACCACATCATGTTTATTCTTTCATCTATTCATGGTTCCTTAGGTTGCTTTCAATTCAAATAGGGCTATTATAAACATAGTAAACAATCATGAAATTTATACAGTTGGTTTTGAAGAATTTAGCATAAAGAGCTAAAGTATTCTGAATCCATATATTCTTTGACAGTTACTCCAGGGCATCTCTATTTGCCACAACAGCTTAGCCGGCTACATTCTCTCTATTGCTGTGAGAGCACCTTTAAGCATGTAGCCTGGCCACAGACCTAAGAGGTAAAGGCTCTTAAAATAAATGGCGTAGGTAGATATAGAAACTTTCTCTCATTGAATTTGGCTTTCTCTGACTCTTCCACATCTTGGAAATAGTGAGACTCCCAAGGACCCGGAGAGATGCTGAGAAAAATGACCCACAATTGTACCTTACATGAGCCTACTTTTGCAAATCTGTTCACACAGGTCACCACAGTAAGAAGATTTTATTTATAGAGCAATGAGAACAAATGGAAGGTTGGTAATTTTCAATGAATATTCACGAGCAATCATATATGTGATACAAAATTTGATATGTGCAAAATAAATGTTTGTAATAACTAAGCATACAGAGTGGAAAGAGAACTTAAAAAGAACACTGAGCACGGGAGGATCTGAGATACAGAATGTGTTTGGGGAGGGGACAGACAGTCATTTGTTCCATGTTTAACACAAGTGATGGCATGTTATATCCCGGAGAAGGAGCGTGTGTGTTTATCAGAATTCTGAAACACTCTGCTCCCTGAACATATTAAAGTAGGATGACCAGGCAGGAAAAGTCCTAATCCAGTTAGAGGATGAACAAAAGAGTTGTCGATCACTCTGGATACTTTTATATATACCATAAAAGTTAGTTGCAATTACTTTAAAATTAACACTATATCTTTTTTATTACTTTAAAATTAACACCATCTTGTTTGTCACAGTTTGTAATTTATTAATAATGAAACATGGCCTAAAAATATTTTAGCGAGCTCAATGACCACAAAAGAGTTGATGAAATACTTCTCCAGGGCCTGTGTTCTCCTAACAGTCCCTATGTGACTGACACTCATCTGGGATGTGAAGTTGTAGTGACTGAGAAAACATCGCCTTGCAGAACTTTGAATCCCAGCCCAGCCCTCTTTCTCTCGGCAAAGACATGATTGATAATTTGTTTGGAAATAGAAAATCAAAATGCAAATGAGGTGATTTTTAATTGTCATTTATGAGTAGTGAATAATAATTTTCACTTTATTTTATGTTATTTATGAGATTTGGAAAATTTAAATAACCAAATTTATTTTTTTCACTCTGTTTTTACCCTTAATCATCACACCAGTGCTTGGGCACTGGAATACTCATGTCTGTGGCTAAAAAAACCCTTCTATATCAGGTAGTGCTTCTGAAAAGAAAGACTCTGTAGCCTAGTCCTGGGCAGAATTTGCCTCTGTGGCAGGCCTGACCCTCTGTTTCCTGGATTGACAGGGGCACACAGGCTCCATCTATTTAAGAGTCTTTGTATGTGTTGGATTGTGTGCATACACTGTCAAGCAGTGGAAACAAACACTGAATAACATATGAATAAATTACAAGATCTATTTTACACTTAACATTTTTCAAAACACACCTCCTGCTGCTAAAGCCCATGCCCCGTAAACATCTCCAGGAAAGCTGTGATAGAAACAAGAATAACAACCCCAGAATGACAAATAGGCCAGATAGAGCGAAGGAAAAATAATCAGTACTCCCACCCTAGTCAGACGAGCAGGTTATACACACATGCCCACTGACTTGACACTTTTGTGGCTGTTTATAAAACATGGGGTTTTATGTGTGTGTGTATACAGAAACAAAATGATTGAGACCTATGACCCAAGGTCCAATGCTTATCTAATACATATGCTAATTGCATGATAATTCTACATACAAGAGTATTACATTAAGACAACTTGAAAATTTAATTTTGGAAGTTTTTTTTTGCTCTTTAAAAATAATAGTTTCATTAGATTAGAATGGAATAATGGAACAGTATATTTACGCCATAGATCATACTTGGAAAAGAAAATAGATCTAAAAAACTTAACATGGATACAACAATTCAATACCGCTTAGCAGATTATTAATAAAAATATCTAACTGGCATCTTTAATGTTTTAAGTTGATGAGTTTTTTAATAAGAACATCTTTACTAGACAAACATCAATGCATTTCTAAGATGAATAACTATAGCCTGAAATACATTGTCAAAACCACTTAGAATAAGAACATATCTATCTTTTTGGTTTCAGCAGATTAGAATTTACTAAATTTCATTTATCAATGGAAAGCACATCTAGTGATAAACACTTAGGAGACTGCCCTGTGGATGCAGTACTGACAAGCAGGTTACTATGATTCAGAAGTTCCCTACCACCTGCATTTAGTGGCTCTGATGGTGGGAAGAGAAACTAGAAAGGAAATCAAATCCGCAAAGCTTCTTGGCTCCTGGAATCACCCGTGCTGTGCTGAAGCCATGCTCAGCATCTGACCTAGGGCATCAATAAAACAATGAAGATGGGACTCTTTTGGAGGCGCGTAAGTGTCATGTCATTAATCGAACTTGGATTGTAGTCTCCTATTCTTATAAGATGACAAATTAACCATATGGCTACCTCATAGATGACAAAACTAAAATACATTAAACTCTGTGGGGTAAATACACCCACCGGCAAATCTAATATACTGACATTTTTAATACTAATTGAAGCTGATTGATTTACGTATTCTATGTTCTCAACTCTCCAAAATGATGTATTTAATGTTTTATTTTTAAACACAATTAAAAAATAATATATAAATATATACATACTGCAAATGTAATACAGATAACAAATTCATTTAAGCCCATTTATGCACATTAGTAACACACCATGTGGCAGGAAGACTAGGGCTACAAGAAGACCCCTTGGCGATTTATTTTATATTAAATCCCTAATGGCCTCTTCTTATCTTTGCAAAAATATGCACGAAAGTCCAGACTATGCAGCCATCAAAATGAATGGTTATTTATTTGCTAAACGAGAGCCCTATGTTTAATGTTCCTTACACATAAGGTATCTGGAAAAGTCGCATGTTTCTACAGCTCCATACATCATTTATTTTATATACCCTAACTTCTCACAACAGGCAGCGCAAAGCCAGCTCCAAACAGCGTTGTAAGTTACTGCGACTTTTGTTTCCAATTCCATTACTGGCAGATTATATGTTAACATGTTTACTTGCTTCTTTAACAGCAAAAGCAAATTTATAGACCGTCTTTGTGCCTGCTGGAGATGTGCATACAAAATGAGAGAAAGTTTGCAAGTGTCAAAAACAGACAGGAAATTAAACAATGGATGGATAGCAAAAGTTCAGACTTGCAAATAAATCTCCATTAAATGCCAAGGACAAAGTTTCACGTATGGTAAGACTGTCTAAGAAAGAAATTACTAATAAATGGCAAGTTCTAAGAGGATGTTCTTTGGAGTTCAAAGGACAGAGATTCTTTCTCTTGTGCCTACAAACTCTACAATGTGGGAATTCGAAGTATTGAAGTTGACAGGGACACACTTTCCTGTCATCAAACCACCTCATTGCAGGTTCACACAACCAAAATGTGTCCCCATGGGGAGCCTCAGGAAGTAGGAAGTAAACAAAACACTGTTGGTTCTTCCCTCTTCATCCGAAGTTCAGAATAAGCAGGAAGAATTCACACAGAAGTAAGCACACGACAGAGAGGAATGTATGGAGCCAGGAAGGGCTAAGCCTACCCTCTTTAGAGAAAGAAGGAGCTCCTTTTGTCTATAGGGTACCCGAGAGTGTACATGAGCCCCCCTTTGTTTATAGGGTATCGGAGAGTCTTCATAAACCCCGTTTGTCTATAAGAACACAGCAATCTGTCTTCCAGTATATTTTGGTTTTGCGTCTACAGTTTCACTAACTTGTATTCAACCATGATCTAAAAAAGATAGATATTGTGAGGAAAAAATGCTATATTTGCACAACCTTTCTTATAGTATACTGCTGTAATTGTTCAATTTAGGTATTAATCTCAATCTTTTGCTTTATCTCATTTATACATCAAGCTTTCTTGAGTATGTATGCTTAGAAAATACTGTATATATGTGCACCACGCATCCAGGGTCTCATCCTCAGGTAAGAGACATTACTATATATATAGATTAAAAAAAACCAAACATGATTTGAGTTTATTGTTGATTTGTAGCTCTATAGTCATTCTGTAGAGCTAATTCTTGCCATATCCCTACATAAAAACATCTAGTAAACCCTGTGATTTCTCTGAACACTCTTAGTTAATATAGCTTTTATGATTATTTCACAATAAGAAGCTTCATGGTCAAAACATCCAACCCCATGTCACTGGCACAGAAGTATAGAGTTATACTTCTCAGCCAGGCTCATTGCTATTTGAGGGGTATATAACCTCTTCTTTGAATCTTCTTTCCTGGCCCTTTCTGCTCACTGTATCTGGGACACCATTGCTACGAAGCAGAAGAAAGGGAGATGGTGGAGTTCTTACTTTATGAAGGGTACAAATGCTAGAGTCCCCTGTGTTTCATGTGACACAAGGGACCTGTGCCCCTAGACAGGTGCAGTAAATGACCACCCACTTACCTGTTACAATCAAACACCTTCTATCTCTTTGTACCTAGAATGTTGCAATCAATTTCCACTCCTTGTTTCCACAGTCATGGAGATGGTGCTTCTCTCCTCCCTCAGTTAAGATCTATTCAGCTTCTACCTGAAAGTCAGCCTCTCGGGTAAGATCTAAGAAAAATGCATGTTATGTATCCCTCCCATATTGCCTGAGTCTGGCCTATCATAGATTCCAATGTCTATTTCAATCATTTCATTAGTCTTAAGGGCTTACTGCTAATAGGTATTCTAGAACTCACTGAAACCCAGATAGCATATATATATTTTTAAATTTAAAAAATGTCTTAACGTACCCATCACTGTCCCCCCTCTTCCCAGTCATTCCCCAGCTTCCTCCCTCCCCATCTCCCCCTCCACTCCTTGGAGAGGGTAAAGACTCCCAGGGTGATTCAATGGAAGTCTGGCATATCCAGTTGAGTTAGGACCAAGTCCCTCCTTCCAGTATCAAGGCTGAGCAAGGTGTTCTGTTGTAGGGAATGGGCTCCAAGAAGCAAGTTTATGCACCAAGAATAAATTATGGTCCTATTTCCAGAGGCCTTGCAAACTTTCCACTGTCATTCACATTTCAAAGGCTTAGTTCAGTTCTATCTAGGTTCCCCAGCTGTCATTTCAGAATTAGTTAGCTCCCAATAGCTTGGTCAGCTGTCTCTGGCTTTCCTCATCATGATCTTGTCTTCTTTGCTCATATAATCTCTTCTTCCTCTCTTCAACTGAACTGGGAGCTCAACCCAGAACTTAACGATGAATTTCTTCATCTGCTTCCATCAGTTGCTGAATGAAGGTTCTATAATGACAATTGGGGTGGTCATCCATTTTATTATAGGGAAGGCCACCTTGGGCACCCTCTTCATTATTGCTTGGAGTCTTAGCTGGGGTCATCTTTTTGAGTTCTTGAGTATTTCTTTAGCACCAGATTTCTCTCTAATTTCACAATGGCTCCTTTTACCAAGATAGCTATTTTGTTGTTCTCCCTGTCTGTTGCTCTCCCAAATCAACCATCCCCCAAACCAACCATCCATCCCTGTGTGGTCTCAGTTTACTCAAGATAACTTATCTATTTCCTCTTCCCAGGGGAATCCATGGATGTCTCTCTTAGGTTCCCCTTGTTATCTAGCTGCTCGGGGATTGTAGTCTGGTTATCCTTTGCAAACAGCGTATTTTTACTCTTTAGACTGACCCCCCTTCTCTTTACTCATATGGTGTTGTGGGATAATCTTTTTGTACACTGTGAATATGTCTCTGCCTAAGGCATTGGATTGGTTTAATATAGTGCTGAATTGCCAATAGCTAGGCAGGAGAGAATAGATGGAATTTCTGGGAAGAGAGGGGAGCTCTGGGAAAAAGAGTCAGATTTTGCCAGCAAGACGCAGGGAGAGGCAGACATACATTATAGAGAAAAGGTAACAAGACACATGGCAGAACATAGGTTAATAGAAAAAAGGTTAATTTGAATTATAAGAGCTAGTATGACAAGCGTAATCTAAGGTTAAGAATTCATAATTAATAAGAAGTATCATTATTTGGGGCCTGGTGGTTCCCTCCTCCCCTGCAAAAAAGCCTTAACAAGAAAGTCCAACTATAATATGAGACCCACAAGTTCCAATATATCTTCTCTCTTTTATTACCCGATTTCAATCATTCTCTTTTCCCTTTAAGATGGTGTGAACTTAAAGCTGTATGCTTTCTCTGAAAAGTTTGCATCCTTGTGCTATAGATAGAACCAGCTGAAACCTTTAGAGTTGTTAAATCATGGACGCTAATCTACTAATGGATTAACAGGTCAGCTCAAATGGCTTCATTATAAAAGGCCTCTCTGCTCTGTCTCTTATATGAACTGCCCCATGCTACTGATACCTGTTCTGAAAGGGGAACTGACTTTCCTCAGTGTAGACCTGAAGCTGGTGGTCCATGATCTACTTCTCAGCCTCCAGCACTGAGATCGGAATTAATCTCCTCTCAAAATTGTGCAATTCATGGCACTCAGTTATGGCAATTAGAACGGGAGTAAGACCTCTGCTTTCATGCACCATGGAGGGAAGAGTGATAGACTGTGGTGATAGATTGTATATTTAATAACATTAATCTGGAATATCAGAGGACACAGTGCCATGTCTCCTAGCCCTCTGTCCTTTTTGTTTGTTTGTTTGTTTTTGTTTTGTTTTCTTTTATTGAAACAGGGTTTTCTGTGTAATAGTCCTGGCTGTCCTGGAACTTGATTTATAGACCAGGCTGGCCTCCAACTCACAGAGATTCCTTGCCTCTGCCTCCCAAGTGCTGGGACTAATGTCATGTACTACCACTGCCTGATGGTTAGGCTTTGAACTCACAGAATTCCAGGCAGATCTCTGTCTCATACTGATGGGATTAAAGGCATGGGACACCACTCCCTGACCTTCCTGGCTTGGCTATGGGTGATTCTGTCTTCTGATATTCCAGATTAAATTTATTAAATATACAGTATATTACCACATAGGCCTTTTTGGTGCCTCCCCTGAAGCACTGGACTGAAGGTCTCTTGGCAAATACTCACTTGTCCTACAGAGCTGGTCACTTGTCCTGCTCCTGCCACAGACAAAGACTCTACAGAAGATACTTAAAGACTCTTCTAGACTGTGGACTCTTGGATGCTTCAGCCAATAAACTACTCTGGGAGATATTAGTTATGCTGAGTAAGGTCAAGAATGTCAACATGTTTTCAAACTCAAATTCTATGACACCTAAATAAGTATGAGCCTCTCTGGTTTCCTATTGCTCCTCAGCCTGATGTGGACACAGGTAACCTGACCTCTAAAGTATCTTCTTCGTCTTCTTCTTCTTCTTCTTCTTCTTCTTCTTCTTCTTCTTCTTCTTCTTCTTCTTCTTCTTCTTCTTCTCCATCATTTCCTGTCACTGTGAACTTTGTAAATCAAAGGAAAGCTTTATGGTAGTTTCAAAGTCGGTCATTAAAAGCCTCATTGCTAATGGAGATTTGAGAGCCTGCAAAGAGAACTGAAGTCTCAGAGCCCCAGCTCTATCTCTAAGACACTTACAAAATGGATCAGCTAAAAAGCAGGAAGAGTGTGGCTTCATCACTATTCTCTCTCAGTGTGCCAACCAATACAAATCTCCCAATTAGCTCATGAAGATTTCATAGGACAGTATTTATCTGTACAAACCCCTGGACAGCTAACACATCTAAAAGGTACAGATACTACCAGATTTCTAAATGTGTGGGTTCCAGATCCATAAATTAAATATACTTGGCTTAAAATGTCTGAGAAAAATAACTGAACATGTTCAGAAATTTTGCTCAACATAATTCCCTAAACAATATGGTATAGTAATTACATACATGATGCTTATGAGATACTATAGGTTGTCAGTAACCTAGATATTTGATACATAGGAAAGAATGGGTGGAATTATATGCAAATTCTACTCCAGTGTGAGTTGAGTTGACTATCTGAAGATCTGGGTATCCTCAGAGGATCCTGGAGTCATTTTCCCTGTGACAAGGACAGAGCACATGCAAAATTAGCTAAGGAAGAGCCAAGCCTGTTGGAAGGCTCTGACAGGTGTTTTCCAACCTCTCTCATCCTGGGGTTGGTTATGGCTCCTCATTTTGTCAAAAGTGGCACCAATGTCATGTTTTGGTACATAGAACACTGTGACCCCTGACCTCTAGCATTCTTGCTTCTAGTACCTAGGATGGGTTATGGTCTCATAGGAAGAAGCCTGGACGGATGCCCATGTGGAGAGAAGGACCATTACTCAAAACTCAAATTCACCAGAGTCTTCTCTATGAAACCACAGCCTAGTGAGTGAACAACTAGCCCTCCCACACCTTGCACTCTGATGGCAGCCTCATGACTGAGCTCAGAGAGGACTGGGGAATCATGGGAAATGCTAAGCTGTTAATGGTGCAGAATGGGTAACAAAGAAGGACCTTTGCTGCTGCAATTGTCACATAGACCAGAATTACTGTGTTGTGTCCACAGCCAGCTAATTCACCTAGGCAACTGAAAAAAAAAAAAAAAAAAAGCTTCGACAATCACCCACAGAACAGTTGGTTTGTTCTTTGTGACCCGACACAGCACAATGTGGAAATAATAGGCCCTCAGCGTCAGATTCTCTGGTTGGAAATTTCTCCTGTAATTTAAGGTCATTCACTTTCCTTCACTGTCCCAATGTAATCACTGATCAAACAATTCTAACGGTCAGTGCCATACAAAGCTGTCAGAACCTGAAAGGCTCCTCCCTGAAGACTAGCTTCTACAATGCCAGAAGATGCTCCTCCAACTGACAACAGGGTAAGCAATCATTTAATGGTCCTGCCAGGATGAGATGCCCATAACCACAACCATGATGAAACTGCACAGCAAGGCAGCCTTAAAGGTACACTAGTGGCCCTCACAACTCTGCAGTAACCAACAGCTGTCTCATTGGACTTCTCAGCAGTAACCAACAGCTGTCTGTCTCATTGGACTTAAGGCCACTGGAAGGAGGGAAAAAATGCCTGGTCCTAGAAATCCAGCCAATGCCTAGGGCTAGTGAGGTTATGCTCCCAGAGGACAACCTTTGACTTCCCCTTTACCTGACCAACACAATCCCTAATTGCAGTCAGCATTCTTATGCTTACAGCCTCAGGTAGGTGCCACTCCCGTGCCTCCTCAAGGAGCTCACCTCTCTTCACAACAGACAGAGGCCATCATTGAGGACTACAATTGTTTAAAATGCAGAGAACAAGCGATCATGGGGTGGCCAGCCCCTACAGTTACATCTGCAACATAACATCTGCAATTAGTCTGGAGAGGTAGAGGCTGGTGGATTCCTGAAGCTTACTGTCCAGCCAGCCAAGCAGAATTGGTGACATCCAGGTTCAGTGAGAGACCCTGCCTGTCTCAAAAATGTAAGTGAAATAATGCAGAGACAGATAGAGGAAATCACTCAATACCAGCTTCTGGGCTATAAATACATACAATGCACATATGAAAAATTTAAAATTTTTGGTCAAAATAAGCAACAATTCTGATGTTTCTTCAATTTTCATTTGGAAAATGGCTTCAGATTCACTGCTACTTTATTTGTGATGGAATCATTTTCCATCTGAAAATGTTCTCAGAATAGATGGATACAAATAATTGTTTTCCATAACTTATTATCATGTTTAGGAAGGGCTTACCACATTCCAGGACCATTCTAAATATTTTCTACTGTTAACTTAGTCTTCAGAACAACCCTCTGAAGAAGGCATTAATAAGTTCCCATCTTACACATGAGACATACTACATGCTGATTCCTGTTGCCGTCTCCATCACACTATTTCTATATGCGGGAGCATGTGGCACTTATATTTCCTCTGTGACCAAGCAGAACTCTTATTTGGTGTGAGCATCTGAAAACCCTGGCTTATTCAGTGTGATTTCATGCTTCATGGTGTCACATTCTGATGCTGGGTAAGAACGGCTGCATGAAGCGGCTTCCTAACCCTGTTTGATGCCGTGGATCTGCCTCTGGGTGGCAGCTAAGGATGCAGGATCCAGACGCTCTGGATCTCGTGTCTGCCACTCCCAGCTCTCTGCACCTCAGCCATGGCCTCAGGGTCTGACCGTGGTCTGCACACGTTCCTCTTGGCTACCTTTCCAGTGCTTCATCACCAATTGTTACTTACGTTCTCTTCACCCCACCTCGCCTTCCCTACCCTGGGAAGTCTGAAATAATCTCTGTTTTCTGGGTCCCATCTTATAGCACAGGTACACTCTGGACCTGTAGGAACACATCAGCCTTTTCCATAGTGGAGAAAGGGAGGAATGGGCACAGTGTTTTACTAAGGCTGGGCTCCACAGTCTCGCTAGACAGTCTGTGGTGTACAGCCATTTCTCGAGCTACCTTGTGATTCTCTAATCACATGCCTGCTGTACTTCTTTCTGTCGGTCACCCTCCTGCTTTTGTTCTTGGGGGCTGTACAGCGGGAATCAACTCAGAAGCCTGTCCAGAGCTAAATTCAAAGCATGAAGTGAGGCCACCTCCCCAGGCTTCTAACTCACGATTGAGCACCAGGCTGTCTCATCCAGCCGTAGCACGTTTTTGATTTCCTTCATCTAAATTGACAGTTCTCAATTTAGGGGTCCAATGACTCTTTCACAGAGGTCATCAGAAATATCAATTATTTACATTTCATAACAGTAGCCAATTACAGTTATGAAGTATCAATGAAAGCAGTTTTATAGTCAGGGGTCACCACAGCATGAGAAACTGTATCAAAGGGGCGCAGTGTGAGGAAGGCTGAGAACCACCCCTCCAGCCAGAACACTGGACGACCTTTACTTCACACTACCAGCCCCCACGCTCATTCACACACCATCTTCTATATGTCTTTCATAGTGTTGTTTCAAAATGACCCAGGTATCTTTTCCAGTGTGTATTCTTCTTCCCAATCAGACACCATGTTCCTCTGGTATTCATATTTAGTGATGTGTACCACAGAGAACCAAGAGAGCAGAGACCAGTGCTTAGAAGAATCAAACCTGGGCTTCAGGCACATAATAGCTACTCAACTAATGTTTCATGAATAAATGTCTGTGTTAATGGCTGAGTAAATGAATAAAGCATGTGTGTGCATACCAGCCCAATGCATACCAGCCAGTTGCTGGGCTATAGGCTGAGATGGACGACTGGTGTATACAGCATGAGTTGAGAGCCTCTTTGAGCTCCATAGACAAGTAGGAACAAAATGACTATTTCATTACAGGCTTGGCATAGAAAGAAAGCAATTTAATGTCCACAAAATGAGGTGTACCTGATGTGAGAATTTGTAAAGAAATTAAAACTAGATTTTATGACTATAATTAAAAATTTATGCTAAACTGTTGCAAGGCAAAAGATAGCCATGGTGCTTAACATCAGAAACCACTTTTAGGAGAGTCTTTCAGAGTCCCCTAAAGAATACTGACAATGTGCACTTATTTATTTAAAATCCTGGCTTTGGACTGTGAGAAAAAAATGAAAGGCACACACAACCCAATAGTGTGTGGTAACATTCAAGGCATGTTGATATGTTTTTATTATATGTGTAGAAGTATTCCTTTTTCCAATGTAAATCAAAGTTTGATTTTATTAATAAAAGGTTTTGAAGCATAGGGTGAGACAGAGGGAGGTATCTGGGGATGGGTGCTGGCATTTCAAAGGCCCCTAGAAAGAATGAAGTAAAATCAAGAGCTATTTCCAGCGGTCACAACCTGTTTTCCATTCTCAACCACTAGGCGGCACCACTGTCCCACAGTATGCTCTTGAAAGGGACAGCAGAGTACCCTGCCAATTACTGGATTAAGATTAGCACAAGGTCTACTCCTTTGTTTGACCCTCCTTATTTCTCTGAGACATCTTCCAAAACAGATTTCTTTTTAGTGTGTACCAAAATACAGTCTAGTTACTTAGGTAACTAGTTCTGTATTTGAATAAAGGAGTGAAGGACCTCTAGCTCAAAGGCATTCCCCTGTTGTGTTGTTTTGGTTTTTCAAGACAGGGTTTCTCTGTGTAGCCCTGGTTGCCCTGGAGCTCACTAAGTAGACCAGGCTGGCCTCTAACTCAGAGATCCACCTGTCTCTGTGTCTCCCACATACTGTGATTAAAAGCGCATGCCATCACCACCTTGCTGTCCTTTGAAGAAATTTCTCTGTCACAAGAAGAGGAACAAATTTCCTTCATCTTTGCAACCTGTTTTTCCATGACAAGTTGATAGAATGTAATCATTAACCATTAAAGCATTGCATGATTGATACAATGTAGTAATTAACCATTAAAGCATTGCATGCACTTCCCTGGAAAGTTACAGTCAAATTATTTGAAACCAAGGTGAGGTCCCCAAGTCAGCGAAAGAATTCTGAAGGCAGGTGACGGG
>PVIH01028548.1:0-14997 GCA_004025045.1 Sigmodon hispidus | reverse complement strand
GTGGGAGGGGGAAGGGACCTTGAATGAGGATATACAGGGATGGGAAAAAAATTTCAGAGGGAAAGCTGAACACATAGTAAATATATGTGTAGCAATCTTATTTGCATTACCACCCTTGATAAGCCATGCTTATGATTCTTATCCTGCTCATAGTTATTGTTAACTTTTCCTCATTTTAAATTCATGTTACTGTTTTTTTTTTGTTAAATACAAAATAAAGAAGGAAAAAGAAAAAAAAAGAATAACAAAAGGCTGGGGGACTTTTTAAAAGGCTGCATTCTGAATTTGATTATATTAAATGACATCCTTTTTAAAATGTAATATATGAATAGTCATCAATTTCTCTTCCCTGTTATGTCAAAACTGCTTCACCAAATTAATTAGCTGATTACATGATCATTGAGTGCCAAATTTTCCTCAGGAGCATAATTAGAAAATATATAATTACTATTTTCTAAATAATCAGTACACTAAACTTTTGAACTCACCATGTGAAAATGACAAACTTATATGTGAAAAGGTTTCAGACCAGCGGGCACCTTGACCTTGCTGGCACATGTCCCAAAAAGATGAATTTATTTTGATTCTATATTTTCTGTATTGTCAAAGTTCTGTAAGGTTAGAAATAGAATTAAAGCTTAAATATAACAATTTTAAAACTTAATTTTTAATTTAAAATTCTGTGTACACTTGATTCTGTACACTGTGGGTACTATGTGATTCTGTGTGGGTATGTACATATGAGTGCAGATGCCAGAGACAACAGATTCACTGGATCTGGAGTTGAGGTGAATGTGAGCCACAGGGTATGGATACTAGAAACAGAACTTGAGTGTTTTGTGTGATCATAAATGCTGAGGCATCTCTCCATCCCCAAATTTCAAAACTTTAAGAAATATTCTTTACTGTATATCTTAATAGTAATTTAGCATAGTCCTCTCTTGTAAACCATCTCAAAATTACAGTGTTTAACAGGAATGTCTTACCTTACAATAGATGATGCTCCACAAAATATACTTGTTCTTACTGTCAGTATACATTTACTTAGCCATAATTCCCAAATTATCAAGGCTCTGAAATGAATCTAAAAGAGAGAAATTTCACTAAAAATATATGTGAAAGTCTCCACATAAGACATTTGCACACACACACACACACACACACACACACACACACACACATACACACACACACAGTGGGAAAGAGTTATGACTTTTCAAATGTTACAGCTTGCTCAACTTTCTTATGTAAAATAAAACATGAAATTATCATGTAATATGTCTAGAGTCTTCAAGGAAGCATATTTCCTATTGACCATTTTCAACTCAAGAATATAAGGCACAAGTACAGTTAAGTCACAACAATTGCTTATAAATCTTGCATTAAGTCATAATTATAAAGAGTGGAGAAGCATTGGTTAGAAGACAGAGTCATTCAATTTTAAAGTTTTAAGATTCATGATTTTCTTTGCAAGAGGTAAAAAGAAAAAAATGTCTTTTTGGAAAAAGTGGCAGTGGCAGTGAAAGAATTTTCTATCTTGTGATTGGAATTGATTTGCAAATATTTGAATTCTGTCCTAATGGTAGGAATGGTCTTTTATGCCTTTCTTACTCCCAGATGCAGGCATTATTGTTAGATTTCATTCATTCATCTAATAATTAAATATGATTATATACACCCCATTTACCCAAATATATCTCCTCTCAACACCATGTCTTTCTTATAACTCACTAATTCTAATTACTGTTGCCTATACATGAAATCCACTGAAACATAGAAAACATAACAAAGAATGTCATTATTAATTATTCAGTTGACAGTAGTAAAAATTATTCTATTTTCTCATCAAAAGTGTCAAAGAAACTGATTTTTCTTAAGATTCAGTAGCCACTATTGAAGAGCAATATTAACGTAATATTATGGGATAAACATGATTTTGTGAAAATGCAAACTTGTACTTTCTAGTTTCATAGCTGAGCTTAGGAAGATCCTGGAAAGCCACTTCAGATTAATCTTTGATAATAGCACGTATAAGCAGTCACATTCATTAACTTCCATCTGTATACCAGACTTCTCTCCCAATGTGTTCAGTACTATTCTAGTGAAAAATTGTGGCATTATCACTAGTCTCTGTTAGCAGTATGGAAAAGTGTGTGCAAGCCTTTGAGAGTAAAATGATACATAGAAAGGTGAGTACCAGGTTGACAGATGGCACACATGCACCCAGAATTGTGTTTAAAACATAGTCAGAAAGTACCAAGAGTGGAGGAAACCATGAAGACTATGAGTCACAGAGCATTGGTTCAAGTGTTCTAGATGTGCCTGGTGGCTACCAGTACAAAATTATGTGGACATGATGAATCCTAGAGTATCTCTGTAAGACTGGAAACCAACAGTCTTCTATGATATCATTCATTCAAGAGTGAATAAAGAATGTATTCACTTTGGCTTGGACATACATTTAGTTTAACACTTACCCTGGAGTAATACTGTTGATGTTTCTTTTATTTGAATTTGTTTTTATAATCACATTATGAATCAAATACCTAGTTAATAAAGAAATGGAAATAAACATTATTCCAAATGATCTATTTTAACTGATCCTCAGACCAGTGAGAAAACCAATAAAAATAGAACCTACCTTGCTGTGGTTGCCTGAATGAAAATGGCCCATGTAGGCACTTATATTTTACTGCTTCTTTATCAGATGTTGGAACTGTTAGTGAAGGATTTGGAGGTATTGTTTTGGTGGGAAAGGGTTGTCATTGGGGTTGATGCTTAGATTCTGTGTATTGGAACAGTGGCAGAAGAAAGTCATAAAAATAATATAAGAAGCAAAATATAGAAATAAAAATATCAAAAAGAGGAAGGAGGCATTCAAAAACTAATGTTCAATAATGTCAAATTTCACTAGGACAACCCTCTGAAATGATGTATGTAGAAAAGAATATTAGATGATATTGTGCAAAGCACCAATAAGCATTCAGGAGCTACAGTCAGAATCTTTCAGACCCTGTCTCTCTTTCTCTCTGTCTGTCTCTCTCTCTGTCTGTCTCTCTCTGTTTGTCTCTCTGTCTCTCTCTTTCTCTCTCTCTCTCCTCTTTTGTGATGTAAGCTCTCAAGTACAGCTATAGCACCATGACTCCATGCGGCATATTTCTCACCATGATGGATATGAACTCCAGTCCTCTGAAACTATAAGCAAGCCCCTAGTTGAAATTTCCTTTTATAAGTTGCTTTGGTGTTGATGTGTCTTCACAGCAATTGAACAGTAATGAGGACACTTGACATTATTTCTTAGTATCCCACACTTATTAATTAGTACATGTCATCACTGAACAACCATTTATTGAATTTTTCTTTTATATCTGTTTATTAACACTGGCTTGCCTACTGATCAAGATAAAATCCTAGCTAATCAAAGTTATAGCATAAGAATATTTAAATAAAATATCTAATGTTTTATACCAACATTTATAAAAAACTAAAAGAAGAAAAGTGGGATGTGGGACATTTGGATAGCAAAGGAGGAAGGAAAGTAGAAGAAAATTAGTATCACTCTAACCATCTACAACTATAGCAGCTTCATCAAATACTTGAAAGACATTGAACATGTAGGAGGAGAAATACAATGGAGTAGGGCAGCTTATTAACCCATGGAGGAGGTCCAGGGAAACTTTGGACCAATGAGGAGGAATTTGATATCCTGAGCAAGTCACATGGAAGACAAGAAGAGTGTATCTGTTGAGTTATTCATGTTAACAAGGCCTCCTGTGCATCTGGAATATCTTGATAATGAAGAATTCTTAGATTATATGATAAATACCAAAATGCCCAGATTTTTGTTGTGATAACTGAGTATGTAGAACAAATAGAAAGGTCAGAGATGAAACTGAGAGTATCCACCTGGTAATCACAGGAATAGTGGCAGCATTGTGACAAGATGACAAGGATCACACATAAAATCGTTAGAAATGTTTACATTGATATTCAGTGTGGAGAAAACAACAGTAGAAAGTCATAGAATAATTTGGTAAGTAGCAAAATAGAGAAATAAAAACTATAAAACAAAGGAAAAAGTCATTCAAAGATCAGAATGTTCAGTAGTGCCAAACCCTACTAAAATTAACCCCCCAAATAAGTGATGTTGAAAAGAATTTGATTAGAGGATATGTGACAACCACTATAAGTGTACATGAGTTACAGCCATAGCATCTGAAAACAAAATGCTTTATAATGGTACTAGAAAATTCAGATGAAAAAAAGCTGAATTTTATTCATTGTACAAAGTGGTTACATAAGAACATTTTTGTCACATGTATAAATTACTTTGACTGTGTTACCCCAAGTCATCCTTTCCACATGTTGCTGGACTTCTTTCATTCTCTTCTGCTTTCACTGTGGGCAGCAAATATACATACGGGTCCAGCTTATTACTACAACGCCCACCCACTCTATGGTGTCTTTCAAGTGGAGAGCAGAGACCATTAATACTGAGTTGGTATTGAAATGTATGCACTAGTCCCAACAGTTTTTTAGTTTAAAAGTGTTTAATGCTTTCTTCAGGTTACTTTGTTTGTTGATTCTTCTGCAGATTGTTCTTTTCTATGACTTCATGGATGTTTTTCTTTCTCTCCAATATTAGAATTCCTTAAATTCTTTTCTACTGCACTGACATGGCAACTATGAACTTCCATAGTTGGTGATGAGAGTGGAAAATTATTCTTTTTCATTCAATTATGAAGAAAAATTTTGCTCAATATATAATCTGGGCTGACAGTTACTGTCTTTCAGAGTTTGAAATACATTATTCCATGTCCTCCCAACTTCTAGATCTTTGGTTGATAGATCAACTGTCATTCTGACTGGTTTAACTTTCCATGTGGCTTAGCCTTGTCTCTTGTCATTTTTTCTTTCTATATTCTGTATTTTGGAAGTTTTAGGTTAGAGTTGTAGGTTACAGTCTTTTTTTTAAAAAAAATAAAGTCTCATTTTTTTCCCATCCAAGCAAGAACATGGAAACAACCTAGATGCCCCACAAATGAAGAATGGGTTAACAAACTGTGGTACATCTACACAATGGAGTATTATTCAACAGTAAGAAAAAAAAATGATATTCTAAAATTTACAGGCAAATGGATGGATATGGAGAATATCCTCCTGAGAAGGTATTACAATCCCAGAAAGAGAAGCAGAGGTTGTACTCACTCATTAGTGGACTTCAGAGAGAGAGAGGTCATTGTCTACAAGAGCTCAAGACTAGAACATAGCTAAATGACACAGTGCCTCACTTCTGAATTGATGGCCTCTGGCAGGGGTGTGGGTGAGGAAAGACATGTTTTCTTTAAGGTCTGGCCACAGGGAGTTTATTTATTCTCCAGTAACTAAATGAGCAGCATGAATGGTTGTTTTTATAAATGGGGAGATCGTAAGAGTGGGCATGAATCTGAGAGGTCTGATAATTGATTTTGATAAGGTTCATGATGTAAAATCAACAAATAATAAATATATAAATAAATAAAAATAAAAAAGCACAGACCCCAGAAAACTGTCCTCTAACCTCCACCTGTAACCTTTTCTCCACATTGAAGTTTTATTATGCATACAAAAGGTTCAGAAACTGATACAAAATAGACACTCCATAATAAGATCTACATCCAAGAGGAAAAAAAAGTCACACTTTTTATCCATGTATCCCCTTGTTCAAACTCCCTTCCCCCACCAGTGTTGTAGAAAGTTTCCCCAGGCACCTGTTTTGGGTCCGGGAGGTATGTAGCCTGGCTTGCGTGGCTGAGGTTTGGACCCTGACTCGTGCGGCTTTTGTCCCCCAAAGAAATGAATGAGATATTTATATTACTTCATACTGTTTGGCCCATATATTAAGCACATTACTAGCTAGCTCTTTTATCTTAAATCAACCCATTTCTATTAATCTTCCCGCCACGTGGCTTAGCCCGTGGCTCAGCCCCGTACCTCTACATGTTCCTCCTTCAGGGGTCTGATGGAGACTGGTTAACTCCACCCTTCTTCCTACTTGCTTGTGCTCTGATTCTCCACCCACTTCTATGGTGCTCTACATAGGCCAAAACAGTTCTTTATTTACAACACACAGAGAACATTCCCACCACACACCAGCTTTTCCCAGTCATTCTCTCTTCTCCCCTTCTGATCTCCTCCCTAGAAAGGATAGGAGGCCCCAAAGTGGCTTAGTTTAGCATCCACTCCAGGAAAGTGTGATTTCCTCATCCTAATATCAAGGTTGGGTTAGGTGTTCCTCTGGAGGGAATGGGCTCCAAGGTGCTTCAAATCCCAAGCTGTTCAGGGGTTGTGGTTTGCAGCTTGAACATGCTTAGCTTTTTGTTTGAAGTCCACTAATGAGTGAGTACATCACCTGCTTATCCTTCTGGGTTTGTAAGACCTCACTCAAGAGGATATTCTCCAAATCCATTCATTAGCCTGCCAATTTTAGGATAACATTTTTTTTTTACTGCTGAGTAGTACTCCATTGTGTAGATATACCACAGTTTGCTAACCCATTCCTCAGGTGAGGGGCATTTAGGTTGTTTCCAGGTTCTTGCTATTATGAGTAATGCTGCTTTGAACATAGCTAAGGTAATGTTTTTGGAGTGTAAATGTGCATCTTTAGGGTATATGCCCAATAGTGGTATTGCTGGATCCTTGGAGAGATTGATTTCCAGTTTTCTGAGAAACGACCATATTGCATTCCAGAGTGACTGAACAAGCTTAGACTCCCACCAACAATGGAAGAATATTCCTGCTGCTCTGCATCCTATCCAAGACAGGCTGTCATCGGTGTTTTTAATCTTAGCCATTCTGACAGGTATAAGGTGGTATCTCAAAGATGTTTTGATTTGCATTTCTATGATGGCTAAAGATGTTGAGCACTTTTTCAAGTGCCTTTCCACCATTTTTAATTCTGCTGAGAATTCCCTTTTTTATTTTGGAACCCCATTTTTTAAATTGGGTTATTTAGGGCTTTGGGCACTAGTTTTTTCAGTTCTCTATATAGAGATCAGTCCTCTAATACTTGTATGGTTAGTGAAAATCTTTTCCCATTCTGTAGGCTGTCCTTTTGTCTTAATTACTGTGTCCTTGGCTTTATAGAAGCTTCTCAGTTTCAGGAGGTCCCACTCATTGGTTGTTGTTCTTAGTGTCTGTGCTACTGGTGTTACATTTACGAAATGGTCACCTGTGCCAATGAGTTGGAGGGTATTTCCCACTTTCTTTTCTACCAACTTCAGTGTGACTGGGTTCATGTTGAGGTCTTTGATCTACTTGGATTTGACTTTTGTGCAGGGTGGGAGGCTTGGATCTATTTGCATGGTATATACCATCCAGTTATACCAATACTTCTCAAACTGTAGTGTGTAAGCCACTACAGTGGACTTTTTACATGAATACTAGGATTGAACTCAGACTCTCTTGCTTATGAGGCAGCATGTTTTCAACCAAACCACCTCCTCTGATGCCCTGAAGTGATATTATTTGTTTCAGTGATTTAAAATTTTTAAGTACATAATTGTAGTCTTGAGGTGATAGGTAAAATAGAATTCAAGATGATTTTTTCTTCTTTCTTTGATTTAGTGCAGATAATAATTCAGTATCATAGGTTAATTTTTCTTTTTAAAAAATTAGGAATTTTAATGATGCACATGCATATTCTTCTAAGGTGCATGATTTTAAGAACAACAAAGCTTTTAAACTGTTTGGGGAAATGGAGGCATTTTATTTGAAGAAAAAGAAAGAGGACAACAAAGAGAAGGAATGGTAGATAAAAAAAACACTAAGGGTGGCAATCTTACCAAAGCAATCTAAAGACTCAATGCAATTCCCATCAAAATCCCAACACAATTTTTTACAGACCTTGAAAGAATAATAGTCAAGTTCATTTGGAATAACAGGAAAGCCAGGTTTGCCAAAACAGTTTTGCTGAACAAAAGAACCTTAGGAAGCATCACCATCCCAACTTCAGTTTATACTATAGAGCTACAGTAATAAAAAAAACAGCCTGGTACAGGTATAAAAACAGATTTGTGGATCAATGAAATATAACTGAAGACCCTGACATTAACCCACATATCTATGAACACCTGATCTTTGCCAAAGAGGCACACAATATTAAATGGTTACAGTCTTTTCTAGATTAATTTGGGGGTTCTTAAATTCCTTCTGTATCTTTACAAATATCTTTTGCTAAGTTGGGCTAATTTTCTTGCACTCTTATTGAATACATTTTCTATGCCTTTATCTTGTTATTCTCAACTTCCCTTGCTCATGATTTGAAACCTTGGTATTCTAATGCTGTTCCAAAGATAATTTTTTATTTCACTGAAAGTAAAATGCATATGTTCTGGGGCTCTTTTAAGCCAAAAGTATCCACCCTCTGCAATGGTACTCACTACTGTCAGAGCTGAGCACTCCTGCTTGAGGCTGAGTCTACCAAAATGGACGCTTGAATCTCCTATGCAACTTTTGGACATTTCCTTTCTTTACTAGTAAAATATTAATCTTTCAGCCATCCAAGTCACCGCATGGCAGAACACTAGCACTTCCTGGATTTTTCTCTGACCAGTAAGGCCACCTATGAACAGATAATGATATCTACTATATTCAACTCTAACTGTAATTCAAAAAAAGCTTTTTGTATGTCAGGTTCTTGAAGCATTGAATCTGAAAAGAAAAGAAGGTAGGATGCTTCCAACCAGTGTACCTCTCTGAAGTTACTTGTAATGTTTTAATTAATCAAGTGGTGATTTGGTGGTAGTTAATAAGATTTTAACTTTGCTTTTCTTATGTATGACTTGTGTATGTGTGTGTAAAAATTTGCAAGATATGTGTGCAAGACCTTGACATTAATCCCAATACATACCAGACATATACACAATATATATACATATACAATAATATATTAATATTACTTGTATTTGTAGTGTTACTTGTACTGGAATTAATCTCAGAATCATGAATACGTGAATAAATCTTGAATCACAATTATTATATTTATTTCTTTATTTGTATTTGAATGTGCATGTGCATACACATACATATTACTGTCTATATGTTGAGGTAAGAGAACAATTTATGGAAATCAGCTCTTGCCTTCTACCATGTTGATCCTCAGGGATATGACTTAGGTTGTCAGGCTACATAGAGAATGCCTAGACACATTAAGTCACCTCATTGGCCCTCCTTTTAGATTTTTAAAACAATTGGAGTAGCCTGTTGAATGAGAGAATTTTAAGTTTCCAAGATGAGAAGAAATTATGATTAAGTCAATATGTGTAGATGGGAAATCAATATAAAGTGAAGAGAAGACTATACTTCATTTGAAGCAGCCATTATAGATGGTTTTACAGTGTTCCAGAGTCAATATCAAGTTATATACAGTAATTCATGTTTCATATCTTCAATATCCACTGAGATTCTGAAATCAAGTACAGCAGAAAAAGTTCAGATAACATAGAACTGGAAAAGAACTGGTGGTTTGTGAAATCTGATTAGAAATCATCAGCCTTTCCTAAGCCAGGATATTCAGTTTATGGTCTCTTCTACATTTTCTGCATCAACTTTCCAATGTGTCCACAGAGTGGAATCCAAGAACCCAAATACAATGAGAGCAGAGGGAAGCTTTTATGTTTATAAGACAGTAGGTTTAAGAAGAAAAAGGAATCTGCTTAAGGTATTTCCATGGTTTAAAGGTTTTTTTTTTTATTGCTGTTGTCATCAGAGTCTGATTGCAGGAGTCTAATTCCTCATCACCCTATCAACACATGCAACAAAAACCAAAATTTGTAAGCATTAATTATGTTTTTTTCTGGATTTGTAGATGTATATAAATAAATAAAGCTTAGGCTTTGGTGAAGCTGTTTAAAGAAACCATTAGACTCAATTTTCTATGAATAATTAAAATTTGTCTGTATTCTACTAAGAATAAAATGATAATGTATGTTGTCATTTAAATACCTAAAACTACATATTTACAGTTGTTTTTTATATTAACCTATTTGTATTTTATATTACAGTTATATCTACACTATGAAACAAAGCAGTTTAATACCTTTAACTGTGAAAAAATAAAAGCTAGAAAAGAGAGGTAGCACATGAAAATATGTTACCCAGAAACAGTCTGTGTGCTTTTCTAATATATAGTTTTACAAAAGTGAAACTCCAGGGGGGAATTTGAAGAGCCTAGCTAAGGAAGAGGAAATTAAGTTATAAGGAGTTGTTTTTCTTTTTGAGAACATACAGTCTAAAATATATATTTACCTAGGGATGATACCATTAGTGACATCCCTTAAATACTATCACTTAATGACTTCACAAAAACATTTTAGTGCCATCTGAGAACTACAGCCATGTTTGTACATCATTCTGTACAAACAGCAAAAGCCATTCCTATTCCCAGACAAATGGCTAGAAGAAACATAGCCCAATACAAATAATTTTCTTGTTGTTCTTATTTACTTTGGCCATAGCCAAAATAAGTCTAGGCTATCTCAGGCAAGATATCAAATGGCACATAAGTTTCTTGACATGTGTCAACCTCAATCATTTGGTGTTATAATTAATGATTACTTGGAAATCGCATTTCTCATAGGCAGCAATATGAGCTATTGTTCATTACTTATACATGTGTTGGGCATGCCTGATAATAAATTATTGCCGTCTAATTTAGAAGAAAGGAAGATGAAATCACTTTGATTAAATTTACAGGGCTAGTACAGAAAGAAGAAGAGGGAGAGCTGGCAGAGAGAAAGCTGAGTTTTGTTTAAGGACTCTCAGTTAATTCTTATTACTTAGTTTTGAAAGGAAAGATACATGAGAAATATTCTAAATAGAAAATACATAAGAAATGGGAAGTAAGTAGTGGACAGAGACTAATAGATTCTGCCTACTCGTCTTCAGATATTCTTCAGTTTGATGGTTATAAGAAAATGTTATGAATAAAATTAAGAGGATCCAGGAAGGTAAGAAGGAGAGACTGGAAATGGGGAGCTGCAGTTCTGATTTTTCTCAAGTACATATTGTAAGAAATATTTAGGTAAATTTTATATGTCAATATAAGCTTCAGGTTATAATGCTATTGTCCTTGTAAATAGTGCTGGCATGGGGTAAACCCCCTAATAACCACTCATCTCGCCCCACAAAAAAGACTTTTATTTATTATAGTCTATAGAATTTTAAACAAACATGAGTAGTTAAAAAAAAGTAAACATTTAACATTTAAGTAATAAGAAAGGTATCCAAGGGCCAATGTGTGTGTGTGTGTGTGTGTGTGTGTGTGTGAGAGAGAGAGAGAGAGAGAGAGAGAGAGAGAGAGAGAGAGAGTGTTTCTGCATGGTCTCTTCATGAAGACTAGGCTAGCCCTGACCTTGTGACCCTTCTGCTGTGACCTCCTATGGCTGAAAAGACAGCACAAGTGACCACATCCTTACTGAATGCTGGTTTTAACTTGGTTACTGGGTATGAGTATAAAAATCCATACCTAATTGCACATCCTGTTGACAATTATTGATAGAATCCAAATCTCAACTATGAAGTTCTTAATACATCAAGATAGAACTAAAATTGCATGTCTTAGGCAGTACCTGTCAGCAGCATGTAAGTGGAAAAAATCAGGGGACACACATTCACACAGTCCTGCTGTGCCGTGACCAAGACTATCCTTAATGGTTTGTTCATGGTATTTAACTTTGTTTTTAGTGCAACACTGTCTAGAAGCTTTCTCATCATTCTTGACATTACTTTTAAACTAAATATGCTAAACCTGCATTTTATTTTTATGCTAGTGTAGGGGAAAAATATTGAAGAGAAACACTGTATTATTTCTAAATTATTCATTATACAGTACTGTTTTTTTGTAAGTATAGGAAATATTTTTAATTTTTCATATTAAAAAGATGTATGAGATGCCTTTATCATGTTTTTACGTCTCATAACTCCTCTTAACTCCTCCCCACCTCTCTATCTACCCAACTTCAAGTTCCTTTTTATTCTCTAAAAGGAAAGAAAAACACACAAAAAATTGAAATTTATTTTGTATTAGCCAAACACTCCTGGGTACAGGGCCTGCTCTGAAGTGTGGCTTGTTTATTCATTAAGACTCCATTGGAGAAAACTAACCTTCCCCTTACCACCAGGTACCAGTTTCAGATAGCTTCTTGATTAAAGGAGGGACTCCATGGTCAACTTCCCCTCTCAGTTCTGGGATCCTCATCTGGCTTGAACCTGTGAAGGTTTTATGCATGTCTCCATAGCCTCTATGAATTCACATGCATGTTAATCTTATTGTATTCAGAAAATGCTGCTTCAGAGTCATTCACAATCTCTAGAACTTACAATATTTCTTCCTCTTCTCCCACATAGATCCCTGAGCCTTGAAGGGGGGGTTTGATGAAGACATACCAGTTTTAGGACTGAGATTCCCTACTTTTCTCACTCTCCGAACATTTTCCAGTGAGGGTCTCTGTGTTAATTTCCATCCACTGCAAGAAGATGCTTTTCTGATGAGGTTTGTGTGAGGCACTGATTTACAAATATAGCACTATGTCATGAGGAGTTATTTTATTGCTGTGTTCCTTTAGTAGATAATGGTAGTGGGTTTTCTCCTAGGTCCATGACCTATTTAGTCTCAGATTATGGATTTAGTTTAGACATAGATTCATTATAAAGGATACTTTTAAATGTTTATAAATGACTGGTCCATTCTCATAGAGTTGGCTTTAACTCTATTAAAAGAAAAAACAAAGGTTGGTTATTGCCATGTTTGTATCTCTGTTCCACCAATATTATCATGTAGTCAGCTCACTGTTGATGTAAGTTGCAGGGTTTTGTAACTGGGTAATAATGATTACCTTTCTCATCCAGTAGTGTGTAGAATACTTTCTGGTACCACAAACATTAATCAATAGGGCTGTAGAAGTTGGGTACCAGCTCAACTTCTCCACATCAATGACATGTAATGGGGCCTTACCATCAGGTTGTGGAGAGCAACCAATAGACTTGGCAATAGTTCATGATGTTTGAAAGAGGACATTCTATGGGACCCCTTTGGCCAATACTCAACAAGATGTGACTGATTTTTGTTGGTAGGCTAAGAAATCTAGTTGGGGCATTGTCTTCCCAAGTTATTTCTCATTAAAATAAAACATGTTGTCTTTATTGCTGGCTGGTTTCCTGTGATTGTTCATATTTATGTCTCTTTTTGAAATAATTCTTTCCTGATAATTAATGCTGCACCAGAATCTACTTCGCAAGCTAATTATACCTTTGTAAATGAAAGACAGTGATTCAATTGTCCACATTTTATTGCAAAATCTTGGATAATTAATCATCATTAGCTCATTTACATGTTGAAATCAATATTTAGTTTTCTAAACAATTACAATTTAAAGTCAAGAAAAACACTAGAAGGAGCCCATAGCAGTAGTAATGGGAGCTATCATCCTTTATAAACTAATTAAAATCATAATTACAGATGAAAAGCAGGATAAATTAATCTTGCCTGGCAGCTTCTGGTATGACTTAAATTTTACTGTGGTTATCTAATTATAATCACTATAGGAAACATGTTTAATGTCCCTATGCATTTTTTAAAGTTCTCACATTGCCAGTTGTATAATGTGTTCATTAAAATCTCTGGGGTTGTAGAACTTGAAAATATGTGCCAATTACTCACTATTTGTAAATAAGGTCTACTCAAACATTCATCTGTGGCTTGTAGATAACAGGTAACTTATCAGATCTGACAGAGTCATTGTCAAGAAACAGCCTTTCTTAACACTTGAGTATTTGAAATATCAGAAAGTAAATTTGACACAAATTGCAAGTTGATGTCAAAATAATTAACCAATCTTGACAAAGATTTCACAAAACAGGCATTGTAGAATTATGTGACTTAAATCAAAATATCACACAAAGACCTAACCAAATTAGACCAACTGACTACAAAGGGAGAAAATAAAAATCATCAAAGCAAAAATGCTTTCAAAGGGAGTAATTTATGTATGAAAGTATTACAAGTGGCTTTAGGAAAATTTTATAGATTGAGAATAGTAGAGCTTCTACAGAGAGAATGCTAAGAAAAGCAAGATTAGATGTGTGTGACTCAACAAATTATTTTAAATATGTAGAAATCTTCTAAGCATGAACCTATGGGGATAAGTGAAGGAGGAAATACAGGCATGACCTAGTACTCAGCCTACTCAGCACACTGTACTTCTACATAAGAAACATGGCTCACCGTGTTGCTGAAGTCACAACACTGAATCCTCAAGTAGGCAGTAGCTGGCCTGCTCTCTCCATGTCTCCTTTGAAATGCTTCTTCCAACTCTGGAGCAGGGGCAGCTGAACTCTGCACCTGGCCACACACACAGCTCCTGCTGCTGAGGGAATCTGCAAGTCTCCCCACTACGACCCCGAACTGAGTGAACTGAGCAAACCAACTGCAGGGGTCTCTGAGGGGCGGATTCGAACCCTGACCAGAGGTGAGGAGGGCTCAGCAGGCCTCAGCGCCTGTATCCTGGCCTGGGAGGGAGAGTTGAGCTCACATTGCTTTCGGTTCCGCCACCGGTGCTCTCTGCAGCATCCCAGCACACTCTAGAGCAGGGGCAGCTGAACTCTGCACGTGGCCACACCCACATCTCCTGCTGCTGAGGGAATCTGCAAGGCTTCCCACTACGACCCCGAACTGAGTGAACTGAGCAAACCAACTGCAGGGGTTTCTGAAAGACAGAATCAAACCATGACCAGAGAGGTGACAGGAGACACACAAACCCAAGTGCCACAACTGACCAGGACCCATCTAATCGTGAACCACTGAAGTCATGGGCAAACGTCAGTGCAAGAAATTACATAATAATACAAAGGGCAACATGGTAACTCCAGAAGAGAGTGGCGATCTTACAAATACAAGACCTGAACTGAGCAATGAAGAGGAAACAGAAGGAAGCAACACCAAAAATTCCTTTTTGATGA
>PVIH01028547.1:0-14997 GCA_004025045.1 Sigmodon hispidus | reverse complement strand
TGGAAACAACCTAGATGTCCCTCAACTGAAGAATGGATTAACAAACTGTGGTACATCTACACAATGGAATACTACTCAGCAGTAAGAAAAAATGATATCCTAAAATTCGCAGGCAAATGGATGGATTTGGAGAATATCCTCCTGAGTGAGGTATCACAAACTCAGAAAGATAAGCAGGGGATGTACTCACTCATTAGTGTTCTCTAAACAAACAAACAAGAAAAAAAGCCAAGCATGCCCAAGCGGCAAACCACAACCACTGAACAGCTTGGGATCAGAAACAGCCTGGACTTACCCTTCAAACCCCACTCCAACTATAGGAACACCTGACTCAGTCTTGAGGGAGGGGGGACAAAACTGGATTTGCCAGGAGTGGAGATTCATCTAAGCATTATTGGGTCAGTGGGACCATAGGACTGTCTGCTCCCTGCCCAGGGAGGGAATGGGGAGTTGTGGAGAAAGAAAAAATGACCTGATGTGGTGGGAGGGGGAAGGGACCTTGAATAAGGATATACAGGGATGGAAAAAAAAATTCAGAGGGAAAGCTGAACACAAAGTAAATATATGTGTAGCAATCTTATTTGCATTATCAAAAAAAAAAAAAAAAGATACTCTGGGGCAGAAAGACTCTAAGCACGAGCCAATCAGTAGCAGGTCAGCACTGTACTCCCAAGCAACCAACTTGGTTGTAGCTTTTTGCTATTAAAAAAAAAAAAAAAAAACAAACAAACAAACAAACAAAAAAAAAAAACTCTTGTAGCTAAGGGCACCAGCTACTTCCCGTTCTGTTGTCACAGAAGCTTGAAGTATGTTCCCTGTCTGGCTTGTATTATGCTGCCAATAAACCTTGCTGTTTGCATTCCAGACATTTCTGGCTTTGGTGGTCTCTCTGTGGATTGAGCTCTGGACACAACAAAAACTGTGTTCAGCAGTCAAGCATTCCCCAGCAGGTTGCTGCTAATGGGGTAACATATGTCTCTACTGCAGTTGTTGGTTTGACTTGCCACACTTAGCATACATATAGTCATTTAATATGATGAACTGACATTCATAAAACTATATGAATCCACCTAGGTTTAGTGAGCTCATTACTTACACAGAAAGAGCAAATAAGATCTACATGGTACCATTTCTTTCTGTTCCTAGTCCCAGAGAAACACAGAAAATCTGAAGATCAAGATGAGCAGTAACTAGTCAATGATTCACTCTGAAGCCAAGTATTCCATACCATTGAATGGCCTGTACTGAGGTGAGAAGTCTTTAGATCAACCTAATCCAAAGTAGAAAAATGGCTGGAAACTATTTCTTACAAGAAAGGATGGGAAACTATCTCCAGAAATGTCTTAGTCCAGGAAGTATCTCTGGAAATTCTATGAAGTCTTCAGTTGGATGGTAAAATCTGTGCAGTCTGGGTACTGTACAAAGATACTCTGCCGGCTCCACAAAATCCACACAAATTATTCAGGTAGGCATGAGCCCAGACCTTTCTACTATCTCTCCTCCAGCTCATCACCATCACAAGACACAGGAGTAATATCTAAAAAGAGGGTACCACAGTTTGGACCACAAGTTAAGGATATAAGGAAGACTTTCAGGCTTTATCACTGCTGTCATTTTCTATGATGTAACTATAACTACTATTGACCCAAGTAGAGAGGCCCCATGAAAACAACAATAACAACAATAAAACACTAACCTGATGCAGTACACTGTTCATTTGTGATGCACACTCTTTCCTTCCTCCCCCCTCCCTTCTTTCCTTTTAGTAAAATCCCTTTCTATATCTCACATAAAGTCATGTACAAGGCTCTGCTTATTACCAAGAGAGGCAGGTGCTGTTTTGAAGAAGCCTGGGAGTAATCCCTATGCATCATTTGGCTACAGCAATGGGTAAGATAGACTGGAAACCTTTGATATGAGCTGTGCTCAATTATAATGAAGTTATGTTCTCCAGAAAGGGGAATATTATTCTATTTTGTGTGTTTAAAATTCCAAACTTTCTGTGTGAGCACACTTGTGTGCATGTTTGAGTGAGGGGTGTATATGACATGTGGTATATGCATATGATATATATGTTGTGTGTGTGCTATGTGTGTGTATATGTATACAGGAATATACTCACCTGTTTAGGTATGTGTGGGGGCCACAGATTGAGTTGAGTATCCCAAAGTCATCTTGAAAGAGACTTTGAAAAAGTTAAAGGCTTCAACAAAGATGTACAGACTGCATGCAATGCAATTGTCATGAGTCTTTGTTAGACTCCTTTTATAAACTATTTTCTGAATTTTACAAGCAGTTTTAAGTTCTATTCTTTAAATAAATTAAAAACAAAGCCACACTAGTACATGTAGACAGGACTGTGCTATTGAAAGCCACTGTACCCACCATTTCTTTACTTTAACTATCTTGGGGCTATCAGTGTTTATTCTGCCTCCACAGCTCTCAACCTTAGCTGGAAATTATAGTTCCTGATCTCTGGAATGTTTGAAAGTGTGGTGGTAGTGTTCACAATTAAACTAGTTAATTCGGTATCCTTAGAGGTAGGAACGAGGTATCTTTAAAACTCAAAGTGGTCTATGTGTTGTCAAGATTAAGAAGCATCCCTTGTGGGGGAGTTCTCAGATCAGCTACAAGGAAACTGGATTTCCTACTGCTTCTCCTACAAGCCCCTTTCAAACAGATCGCCTGTGATGAGCACTCCCTTGAGCTTTCCATCACTTAGGATTGGTTTGGGAACCACCTGTTTTACAATTGCTTTTAGTTGATTTTCCATTCACCATTAGTAAACTTAATGTCACCATCCACACAAGATTGTGGGAGAAGCCATTGTGCTCTGTGTGTTCAAAGGATTGGCCAACCCCTGGTCTGCACTGCACCCATAGGACTTTGAAATGGGCACAGGACACTGCAAGCTCCTCCAAAACACTCCCGTTTTAGCTCATCAATGTCTAGAATCTAAACTGTAGCTAGAATTAGAACTGATTTCCATTTTCTTCTGGAAGATCATCAGAACAGTCCCACTGAGCCTTGAGCTTTTACTTCCCTTAGTGACAGGCTCTCTCCTAGACTCATTCTTTTCCCTATTCTCAGCCCATCTGGCTCTAAACATTCTTTGCTAGGTCCTGCTCCTTATTTTATAGAACTGTGCACTGGGGAACTCTGACACCACAAATCCCCCATCCTCTATCTCTTCATTGAACACTTTCTTCCTCTTCTTAGTATTCCTCAAGCACACTGCTCTCTTATACCTACAGCAGATCTGCAAAATGCTGAATATTGTGTGATTCATACTGCTGTGATTATAGCTAAGACTGGGCAGAAGTACAAGATATAATAAGGGAATTCTAGATTCTCATAGGATATATTGATGTAAAAGCCTCTGCTGCAGATCAGGTGCAAGCACTACTCCATCAAGAAATGATTAGCACTGAGCCTAGAGTATGCCAGAAATGAGACCTGACAGTAGCCTCTACACAGCAATGAATCATGAAAAAGAGACTTACACTGCTTCCGTGCTCGTGCATTAAGATAGAAGAATTAAAAATAAAAAGGTATAGAAATGCAAAGAGAGTAAATAGAATACAAGAGTTAGACAAAAAACAACAAAAAAAGTACAGAACAGTGGCTAGAAAACAAAATATGTTTGGTCCAAGAAGCTAGAGGGATTTCTAACTCATTATAAAGAAAACTAAACAGTAAAGAAGAGGTCATATGAAGGGTCTAGATATAAGGACAGTTATATCTAGATATATAAATGTAATAGTCCTAAGACAGTTACAAACCAAGTCAGCCCTGGCATCTGACCAGGAAAAGCACATAGGATATCCCAGGTCCCATTTCAGTCCACCCCAACCCCAGCATTAATGTAAAAGAAGTAAGCATATGCTGCAAAAGGTACCCAGAACAGAACAGATCCACTCCTGCCAGTTCCAGGATTTCCTACTGAGGGGATGAGGGAGCCAAAGACAACAGGGAAGTGGGCTGATAAAGAGGATTGCATGCCAGCTCACTTTCTGCTGAACAGTAAATGTAACTACTGCAAATCAGGCACATTGCCTAAGGAATGAAATTCTGGCATGGAAGCTCATATTTACAGGTACACTGATTCAGTTGCCATTGGTACCAAAAGACACACAGTGTCTTTGCTCGATGGTGTGATAGAAGAGGCAGCCTGGTGTTTTCATTTCTTTGGCTCTTTGTTTTGTAGCTGTTGATTTCTATGGTGTAAATACTCCCACTATGGATAATTTTAGGCTCATAAGAAGACATTCTGAAACAATCCCTGGCTAGAGCTGTTGGGTATCACAGGCTTCAAAGGTCAGAGCAAGAGAGTCTCTATGCTGAGGTCTGAGAATGACTGCCTGCAGGGGTGCTTACTACACTTCAGTGGCACATGCATCCCATGAGAATCTTGGTAAAACACTTAGCAAGTGCTTCGATCTCTAGGAAGGGAGATGTGCTGCTGAGTTCTAGACATAGCTGAAGCTGTCTGGGAGGAAGAAACCTTGATTGAGAAAATGCTTCCATCAGACTGCCTGCAGGCATGTCTGAGAGGCATTTTCTAGATTAGACTGTTGTGAGGGGTCTACCTTGGGGCTTGGCCACCCTGGGGAAGTTGTTCTTAGGCTGAATGAGCAAGGTGAGAGCAAGCCTGCTCTTAAACAAACAGTGGTCCTCTCTGTCTGCTGCTTCAGTCCCTTCCTCCAGGCTTTTGCCTCCAGTTCTTGTCCTGACTTCTCACTATGGTGGATTGTGACTCAGACGTATAAGACAAATAAACCTTTCCTCCAAGTCGCTTTTAGGCATAGTATTTTATCCCAGCAATGGGAAGCAAACCTGGACAGGAAAAGAGTAAACTAGAAGGACAGACAGACAGCCATACACAGATTACTGCTTTCAAATAAGTATATCGGAGAGTTTTAGAAAATTTGTAACTTAGAGCTTATAGGTTATATATAACCAAGGCTTTGCAGGTGCTTTATTTTACCCACATGCATTTTGCTCCTTAAATCCGAGTTATATGCCAGTATCATGAAAATCTATGATCACAGCTTCTCTTGGGAAAGGAGAGAGGAAGAAAAATGGAAATAGCGATTATATTAGAAAATGTGACAGCCCTGCCCACAGCTCTGGAGGAGGTGATATTGCCCTTCCAGGAGGAAGCGTCCCTCCTGCCCCTGTCTGTGTCACTTCAAGCCTGGACTATTAAGAGGTATTTATATTTTAGGCTTTTACACAACATATTTTCCTTAGCAACTGTAAGCTAAGTTACAGTAGCTTTCTTTTCTTATTTTCTACAATTTCCTCATATCAGCTGTGTGTTCCTAAAATTCCTTACATGGTATTCCAAAATCATCAGATCCTTCTCTCCCAAAACTATTCCTCCAGCATAGCCCATCCTCTGTGAAAAATCAACCTGAACTATTCTTCAAAACCCAACTCAAACAACACAGCGGAGAGAAGCCTTTCCAGTTCTATTGTGGTCCAAGAGCAGACTGGATTTTCTTCTAAATATTAAATGTCTTGCCTCACTTGGGGTATATTCTATTCTCTGAGGCCACACAAAGTCTAGATAAGCTTTAGTTGTTTTTATGTTCTCAGGACAAAATCATTTGCCAAATAGCATATTCTCAATCACTGTATCAAATGAATAAATTAAGAATTAATTAGCTTTGATTGTCTTTTGTTAATTTATCAAAAGAATTTTGCAATACTATGCTAATCTATAATATGCAAGTTACTTCTTTTTCATATCCTTGACCAATTCATTTCTTCTCCTCTCATATTCTGTTGTTCAATATATGGAATTTTATTTATTTCTTGTCTTCTCCTAGATAAATAAGGAGAGGCCACTTATAATTAAACATTTCTTAAGAACTTGTACTTCCATGACATGGCCATTTTATTGTCTAGTTTCTGCTTTTCAAGATAGAGTTTTACCATGCCACTCATGCTAGCCAGACACATAAAAGCTTCTTGTCTTTCTAAGTCCTTCAGTACTGGGATTAGAGGTGTGTGCCACCATACCTGGGATAATCACCCTTTCCAACTGGCTTTTCCTAACACATTTCACACTTTAGTCTTACACTATCCCTATGAAATATAAGAGCAACATGTGACCTTTGGTTGGCATTTAGAAGCTAACCTGACATATCCTCCCAAGAACAGGAAAAGGGGAAGCAGAAAGCTCAAGAGCAACCCCAGCTGTGCCAGCTGGTGTCCTGTTAGGGGAAATCTGTGACCTTCCTAAGCATCATTCCTCAGCAGGACTTGGAGCAGAAGATCTGCGTCACTTCACCTGCAAACTTCTCCTAACATGAATGTATTATTTAAAAACTGGAGCCCAGATATGTTCAGTTAGCCCTGTTAGAGCCAAAGTAGTAAGTGACTTGGCTCTATCAACAGTTACCAAAGATCCTTGCTGCCTGTGTTCACTGTCACAATAACGATATAACTACCCAGTAGAACAAATGTGTGTATGAAGTGGAATTTCTCCTCAAAAAGCATATTCTATTAGATAATCCAGAACTCTCCCATTAAATTGTTGGAATTAGCTGCACTAATTCTGGAATGCCCAAAGGCAATTGTTTTATCAGAGAACATAGAAGTTTCTGATCTATTATCAATTTACAAATATCTATGCCTTGGAATACTTTCAAGCCAATGCTATGGAATCATTATTTAATGCTTTTTAGAAAACACATCATAGGTGAATGGGCAGCCAGCAATTAAGTATCCTTATCCCAAATAATAAATGCAACTCAAACTAATGAAAAACAGCAATGTTGAAAGTATTCTCTGGTGATCCCCTCCTGGTAAGTAAAGTGAGACAGCCTCCCTGTGTTTACAGACATTAGCCTAGGGACAGAAATGGCAGAATGAGAAAGCATAATGATCCATTTCTTGTGTATTTACAGCCACTTTCTAAGAATTTCAGCACACCCACAGGCTACAGGCACTCATGGAAGTAAGGTAGAATTTCTGTCCAAGGTGTCTGGAAGCACAGGGAGAACATTGCTCAAGGTCTTCGGAGGCCTGGGAACCAACCCAGTGTCCTACCCAATCTTCTATCCCAATCAACACCCCTCCCCTCCCTGTGACTCCTGTCTTTATGGTTACTGTATCATTTCTCCTGTACTGTATCATTGTTCTAATGAAGGGCAATGTGACCGGTCCTTTAGAAGTCAAGAGGGAGCATATTTACTGTTCCTTCTCCTTTTATAAGTTCTTGGATATAAATGCTAGAAAGGAGTAAGCCAAGACCTTTTCTGCAGTGTATATTGGTTTTGTTTGGTTTTAAGTCTTTGTATTAGCGAATACATGCAAGAACCTGTTTGGAAGCAACATAAAGAAGCTCAGAAGTTGGGTGAAAGAAGAAGAAGAAGAAGAAAAAAAAATACTTTGGAATTTGTTGCTGTTATTTGAAACATTATTCTAAAATTTTAATGCTTTATTTTAAACAGTGTGTGTGTGTGTGTGTGTGTGTGTGTGTGTGTGTGTGTTACCTTGTATTTATTGGTGAGAAGCCAAAACGAGTGAAGAATTACCTTGTCATGGACTGTACTTAAATCTTACCATAAACAATATATTTACGGGACAAGAAGGGATGCTGGCCCCAACAGAAGCCACAAAGAAGATAAAACAAAGAAACAAATGCCTCCTCAGCAAGGAAGCCACGCAGGATTCTCTTGATTAAAAACAAACAAACAAACAAAAACCAAAAAGCAACTAGAAAGGAGAGCGGGGACCTCCTTACCCCCCAGCCAGGTGTCCGAGACATTCTGGAGCATGGTGACAGGGATGCAGAAGAAGGCGATGAGCAGGTCGCTGAGCGCCAGGGAGCAGATGAAGATGTTGGTGACGGTGCGCATGGCCTTGCTGCGGGTCACCACGTAGACCACCAGGGCGTTGCCGAAGAGCGCCAGGACAAAGATGAGAAGGCCGGCGAGCAGGAGGGCCAGCCTGGCCCGTGCGGGCAGCTGCGGGGTGAGCACCAGCGGCCGCAGCCCATAGCGCGCGATGAACTGTGCGCGCGTCAGGTTGTGCAGCCTCAGCAGCGCCGAGAGCTGCTCCGCGGTCAAGTTCCACGGCATACTGAGCTCCACAGCAGCGGCGTCCGCGCGTGGGGCGGCCGGAGGCTGGGGAGGTGCAGGAGAGAAGTGGCGCCGCGGTGCAAGCCGCGCGAGAGAAGCTGTGGGCGACCAAACCAAAGTCAGTGCCCTCAGCCAAACTGTTTGCAGTTCTAAGAAAGTTCCCAGCTGGGCGCTGCGTCCTCGGAATCTGCAGATGCCTCACTGAGCCACGTGAGGCGCGGAGCCTCTTGCTCCCCAGTTTTTTGGATCCTAGAGGAACTAAACCCAGCCCCTCTGCATACTCCCCAGCCTCTAAAGGACTGTCTTTTCCACAAAGCACCCAGAATCCAGCATCCTTCCTTGTCAAGAGCCACCCAGTGCTCTGCCTTGAGATTATGAAAAGCCTCCTGGTTCTCTTGTGCAATGTGAGGTCCACAACTGCCCGTGGCAAAATAGGGTTAAGTATTTTCTTCACTGAAATTATAATTACAGAAGAGAAGTTGCAGTCATAAAAAGAGGGTCTCATGCATACACCCAGTGTTCCCTGCTGTATCTCAACTATTATAGTACAGTACAAATGCAGAAATGTTGAGATTATAGTAAAAACTCAGAAACGTAAAACAGTTGGCTTGCTCCAGCATTGGCCTGTTAGCAATGAAACCGCTATGAAGAAAACAAATGTGTTTTTGTAGGGATACAGTTTGCACTTCTGTTACGAGAAGTGCCAAGAAGTTTGACAGTCTTTTCTGATGTCCTGGCTAGTGTGTGTGTGTGTGTGTGTGTGTGTGTGTGTGTGTGTGTGTGTGTGTGTGTGTGTGTGATCAGCTTGAAATAAGGTAGAGTTACAAGGGAAGAGAAACACACCA
The DNA here is from genome assembly GCA_004025045.1 of Sigmodon hispidus. NCBI lineage: Eukaryota > Metazoa > Chordata > Mammalia > Rodentia > Cricetidae > Sigmodon > Sigmodon hispidus. The sequence continues at coordinate 6,059 of PVIH01028547.1, read as the reverse complement.
TTGGGAAAATGCGTTGATCAGCTGGCATATAGGCAAGTCTGTAGAGTAGTGTGATGATTAATCACTGATGTGAGAGGGCCCAGCTCTCTGTGGGCAATGCTGCCATAGAAAGGTAATTCCGAATGATGTAAGAAAGCAGGCTGAGCAAGCAGAGAGAGAGAGAGAGCGTGCTGTAGTCCTCCATGACTGTTTCAGTTCTGCCTTAAGGTTCCTGTCCTGGCTTCCCTCAGTGATGGAGGGTGACCTGACAGCTTAAACTGAAATAAACTCCTCTTCCCAAGTTGCTTCTTGTCATGATGTTTTATACATTTTTGTGTGATTCTGTACCAGTGAAATGGGGGTTACCACTTGGAATTCTTAGCCTCATGAGAGGAATTTAAGAAGAGCCTCAAAAGGAATCTTGAGTACTCTTGTAGTTTAAAAGAAAAACTTTGATCATACTGTAACACACATATCTCCCCAATCACACCCTAAATTTAAGAAATTGCCCAAAGTTGAGAAAGATGCAACCTCTTTCCACCATGAAAATCTAAAGACAGAGTTCCAATGTTTTTCAGTAGAAGGGGTTGGTGTCTGGACTGGAGTTCTAGTCCCTGTGCTCACATAGAGCCTCCAGACAGGATGCTCATACAGAAGACAGGGAACCAGAGCTCCCTGATGGCATTGCTGACTGAGGAACCAAGGACATTTCTGACACTTATCTGCCAATCTGGTTTCCATGTCTGCTCTCATCCTCTCCCTTTTGGTTCTAAATGCCATGTAAGAAATGAGAGTGTTGACTTATCTGGCTTCTTAAAGCTGAGTAAATAGTTGGATGTGAATTTGGGGATGCCTCTCCAGTGGGACTATACAGAAGACCCAAAAACGTATCAGTAGTTGTATCTATTACATTATTTGTACATAAGTTACCATAGTAGGCTGATGTTAGTTTGCCAATAGGAGCCACATGTAAAAATCTTAGCTTTAGTTTTCTTCAAATATAATTGTCTTAAGTGTTTCTTCTACAGCCATTTAGAATGACCTGTTGTGGTAATTTCATCTTCACCTGTTAAAAAAATTTTCAAGGCCTTCAACAGGAAATGGAGAATCTATTGAATTTAACCCCAGCGTTATTATTTCTATTGTTCCTTCTTGTTATGCTTGGACTTCCTACTGAATTAAAATTCACACACTCACACATACATATGCACACACACACATGCACACATGCATACACAATGCATACATGCACCCCCCATGCACATATACTCATTCGCTCACAGAGAGGTCAGAGGACAGCTTTTCAGTGTCAGTTCTCTCTTTCCCCTTGTGTATCAGTCTGGGGATGACACTCCGGTCGTTAGGCCATCTCTTCTATCCACTGAGGCATGTCATTGACCCTAGATAATTCCCTTTCTCATTGTTTTATTTGTGTTTAGCAGACATTCTTTTGTGGTCTATTTTAAGAATTCTAGAAACAAAATCACTTCATTTCTCTTTACTAAGTAACATCCCAATTTCTCCTTTGTTTCTGAAGGATACTTTCAGTGGATATGTCTGAGTTGAAAGCTGTTTAATCTTTTCCCCAGCATTTGAAAAAGATTTTTCTTACTTTATTCTAGGTTCTGTGGTCTCTAAGGTGAAACCTACAGTTACTTAGATTGATTCTTCCTGCAGGTGTGATATTATTTTTATTATTATTTTAAGACTTTATTGTCCTTGGCTTTCAGAAGTTTAGCTGATGTTACCAGATTTGGAATCATAGCCTATGTCCCAACAAGCCAGGTTCAGGCATCTGTCCTAAATAAAAGCAATTAGATAAGCCAAATAACAACAAAAAGGAGATTTATTAAATGGGATTGAATAAGGAAGAAGAAAACTGAGGTCCCAGTCTATCCTCAGAGTCCTGGCATGATGCTGAAGACAGAGTAGTAAGTATCTAAGTAGCCTCTAGTCCATACATGTTTCTGCCCACCATGGACCATCTTTGGTTCTTGTGGAAGGTGGTCATCCAGTTGTCAATTTCTGGCTCACCCAAAATTTTGGGTTTCTCCTCTCCCAGCCCTAAATTGCTAGAGGAATCCTAGTGTCTGGAGGATTTTTGTTTCAAAAGTCTGAGTGCCAAAGTAAAGAACCCAAGTGTCTCTCCAAAATATCCCCACCTCTGCCATGCCAGTGATAGAAATATCATCATGCTGGCATCTTTAGGGTTAATCTATTTGCAATTTTCTGAGCCTTTTGAATTTTTAATGTCCTATCTATTATTATATCTTGGGTGTTTTAGCCTTTATTTCTCCATATTATTTAAATTTTTTAGGTTTATTGTTTTTACTTTATGTTTGAATGTCTTATTTGCATGTGTGTATGTGAGCCACATGAGAACTTAGTACCTATAGAGGTGAGAAGGAGTAAGGATCCCCTGACATTGGAGTTACAGAGGATTGTGAGTCACCACATGGGTGCTGGCAACCAAACCCTGGTCCTCTGCACAAACAATGAGTTTTCTTAACTGCCAAGCCATCTCTATAGCCCTCTATATTCCTTTCTAAAGCCCTGCCTTCTTTCTTCTCTCCCTCTGGACATCTGGATTGCTAGAGGGCTACAGTTTTTAAAAGGAAAATATGAGATGTGACCCCCCCAAGACCAAATGCTCATTTCTCAGCACAAATGAAATTGATTAGCCCCAGAGGGACAGGAAGTAGGGAACAAGAGACAGAGAGGAGATAGAGGGTGAGGGAGAAGGAAGGGAACAAGGGGAAAGACACAGGGATATTTGTTTTAGAGGATTAAAGGTGCCTCTGAATAGAGAGGAGACAGACATAGCTTATGGGCAAATGGCAATTTATAAAGGTAGGAAACCCCATGTTTTGTTGAGATGTTTAATTTTGACGTTTAATTTTAATTGCACATTTTAATTAGGTGAGCCAAAGCAGGCTTCTGATTGCTAGATTTCAATACTTTGCTATCTAAACCCTGATGGTCAACTTCAGGAGGAGAAAGTGGTCCATTGGGGCTAGCTTTATGACTGTAATCTAAGAGGTTTTAGCTACACAGAGGGAATCAGGAAGAAGAGCAAGGCCTCCCAGAGACTTGTGCTGGAGTAGACTAGTGTCACTTCAGCTTTCTCTCATTTCTTATCTTCCTGAAGGGAAGAATTTAGGTGAGAGACAGACATTTTAAATAGCAATTCATCTGGCAAAGTGAAAACATACTGTAGACAGCTGAGCCAGGGTAGGCACAGGGGGACCTCTCAGATGGCTATTATAAAGGAGAATTTTAATGAATATTATGAGATGGTGTATTCATGTGCAAAGGTGCCATCCCCCCCAATCATAAATTAGTTCTCTCTTTTAGAATACTATTTTCCAAGAGGAGACTCAGTATTCACAATGCAAACAAAATTCTAAATAAAGCTAACAACAGGCATTGTAGTGCAAACTTTGATTCACTAACAAAGGCAGAGGCAGGTAGATCACTTAGTTCTTCAGCCTGGTTTAATAAAGCTAGTTCCAGGACAGCTAAGACTGCACAGAGAAACTTTTTCACAAAGAAAAATCAACATAAGAAACTCAGACCCATGTCCCAGGGTAGAATCAGAGGTGAGCAGATTCCAGCTCCTGGGCTGCCCAGCCAGAGAATTTTGTTCCTGGCCCAGGATCACATGAAAGGGTCTGATCTCAGCCTCTCAGCTAGCAGACAGGCCCTAGGCTTTAGCAGGAAGGGGCCTCCTCAGTCAAACCTTAAAAGAAAGGACCTCCTTCGGCCGGGCCCCAACTCCAGGGCAAACTGGGTCATCAGAAACGGACTGACTCCTTTGAAACTTAGACCCCTGTCCAGAGCAGAGTCAGAGATAGTGCAGAACCCTTGCTCAGAGTAGACAGGAGACACACAAGCCCTGTAGTCACAACTGACTAGGAGCTAAGTGTGAACCACTGAAGCCATGGGCAGACGCCAGTGCAAGAATGCATAAAGCAGTATAAGGAATAACAAGGCAACACCAGAAGAAACTGGTGGTTCTACAACATCAAGACCTGAACAGAGTAATGAAGAGGAAGCAGAAGAAAACAACAACAAAAACACCTTTATGAGGATTATTGAAGCCTTCAAAGAGAATATAAAAAAAACTCCCTTAAAGAAATAGAAGAAAATACAAACACGAACTTTGAAGAGATGAACAAATCCTTGAAAGACAACCAATAAAAAGAAAACCAAAAATAAAGGAAACATTCTAGGAACTAAAAATTGAAATAGAAGCAATTAAAAAGGCACAAAATGAGGCAAACGTGGAAATAGAAAATCTGAAGAAAAGAGCTGGAACTATAGATACAAGCATAACCAACAGAATTCAAGAGATGGAAGAGAGAATCTCTGGAGTAGAAGACCCAATTATGGAAATAGATACAACAGTCAAAGAAAACACTAAAACTAAAAAAGCCTTAACATGAAATATTCAGGAATGTTGGGACACCATGAAAAGATCTAACCTGAATATAATAGGAATAGAAGAAAGAGAATACCAGCTCAAAGATAATGTATTCAATAAAATCATAGAAGACAACTTTCTCAACCTAAAAAAGAAAATGCCTATAAAGATACAAGAAGCTTACAGGACACCAAAAAGATTTGACCACAAAATAAGTCTATCGTGGTAAAAACCCGCCCGAACTCCCATGCCGCTGGCCCGAACTGCGCACGCCGGAAGCCGCTTCATTTGTCCAAAAACCCGTGCAACTGGTCGGGAACTCTTTTGAGAATGCCGGCTTCCTGTCCTGGTCCTCTCCCTCGGAGGTCTACTTCCGGAATCCTTTCCAGTTAACCACACCCCGCTCAACTCCAGTCCTCTGATGCTATCGTTCACATGTATAGTTCCTGATTTCCCGCTACATCTCCCCGTTTTGTCTAAATAGGAAGGTTCTAAACTAGGTATAAAACTACATACTATAGGGATCATCATAAGACAGTGTCTGGGAAAGAGAAAGGTACTAACATAAGTGAGGTCAAACTACTGCTAACAAACAACAACTACAAAGTACAATTTAATATTGAAAATGTTGATACGAGAAAATGCACAGGGATTGCTTTAAGGCTGTTTATCTTAAACAATAGAGTTCTAACACTTGAGTGTCTTTGCTGAAATGTGAAATAATAACAACCTCAACTATCTAATCTTCAACACCGTCAAGACCTGAGAAGGAAAATATATACCTAAAGTTGGAAGCGTGAAGTAACTTCCAGAATTTAGGAGAAGACAACGAAAGTTAACTACCTGGACAGTCATCCACCACTTTTCTGTATAACTGGAGCATCCATCCTTGTGGCTACTGGCCTAGGATATCTGACAAGTCTCCATAGAAACAGGGTATTTTTTTGTAGGACCATCTTATCCTGGCTAGGCAGGCTTCGGCAGTCTCTATCCCTTATCCTGCAGGTCCATTTCGGACAGTGAGCACGCTGACAGCAGTAGGGGCAAGTGCAGTCCTTTTGCCCCTCAGGCCATCATTCGCCAAACAAGACAATCTCTTTGCAAGATGTCTCTGATGCTCAACATCACCTTGAGAAAGGAATGGTGATGCCAGGAGTTGTCATGTCTCTCAAGGCCAAATTTGAGATAACAAAATCTTGAATGCCATATTCTCTCGGTCTATGAAGTGGTTGAAGACACCTATCTATTGGGTGTATTCTAACATGTTTCCGAAAAGCCTGAGTATTCTGACTTTTAGGTGATAAATATGAGTAACCATAATCTGCAATCCCAATCAACCAAGAAAGTGAGGCTAACATTGTAAAAATAGGCATTGCAAAATGAGTGTACAGCTCCTCCAAATAATTTCAAGTATAACAATCTTAGGAAAATTGACCAAAATACACATTTTTTATCAAGTGACAACAATATCCTAACTATATATCATTATATATAAAAATATATCTAAACAGATTTATATAAAACAACTCGTGTGTATAGTACAACAAATGTTATGACTATCATAAATAATTAGAGGTAGAAATTGCATTATGGAAATGACAATGCACTTAATACACATCAATGTGCAAAATATTTTAGACAGAGGTAGACACGTGCA
>PVIH01028546.1:0-14999 GCA_004025045.1 Sigmodon hispidus | reverse complement strand
AAAAAAAAAAAAAAAAACACAAAAAACAAAAAACAAAAAACAAAAACAAACAAAAAAAACAAAAAGAAAACATGCTTTTATGTTATAACTGAAGAGAGTAAACTTACTCAAGAAACCCCATTTTGTATTCTAATAGCCATAAAGATAAAATAGAGTTCGGTTTCACATTCCTGGCAGGGGCTTGCTCAGTTCTAGGAGAGAATGAGCTAAATGCTGAGAACACCTGGATGATCCAACCCTCAGGCAGTAAAAACCTGCCAACCATACCACCCAGATGGGATCCAGAAATGTTAAACTGTAAAATGTCCCTAAATATGAGTTCATTCAGAGCACAGCTGTGCTCTTAACCTTTTGTAACCCTGCCTTGTGGTTTTTGACTATAAAAAGCTTTTGTAACTTAGGGTGCTCAGCTCTTCCTTGAATCACACTCCGTGCAGGTATGAGGAACAAACTCTTTGTCTGGCTTGTATCATGCTGACAATAACCTTGCTGCTGCACTTCAGACATCTCTGTCTCTGGTGTTGTTTCTGGGTGACTGAGAATCAGGCATTACAATAACAACCACACCTGACAAAATAAATTTATAATAAAATAAAGCAATAAATATCATGATGAAGTTAGACAAAGTAATTCAACAGAAGGAAAACAGTCCCAAGAGCAGGCACAAAATCAGAGACCCACTCAGACTCACATTCAGGAGATTCATAAAAATATTAAGCTATAAGCTATAATATCTACATAGAGGACTTGGTGCCAATTCTACTTTAAGCAAGGAAATGGGTCATCATTAGATTACAACATGTTTATATCTTAATCTTGAAATGTTTAGCTCCCAAAATTAAGATAAATCTTGACTTTCATGTATTTATAGTTATTAGTTTGAAGTTGCAATTCCAAAGGTTCTTGTAAAGTCTGAGAGACGTGTTTAGCCATCATTTTCTTGGCAGTAAATGTTTAGAAATAAATGGGTCATGATGGAACTAATTTCATCAATTGGCTATTAGAAACTAGGACTTGTTTGTATAAAGTTTATCTCTGAAGGTCATATTCTGTCCTAGCTCTTGGCAGTCTGTTTCTGCTTCCAGTCCTTTTTGAGCTGAGTTACTTGATTACTGAGAGCTGTGATTCATGCTCTCTTTCTTGATGTTTCAGTCCAGCATGAAGCTCAAAACAATCCATCCAGTAGACATTAAACTGAAACCTCTGGAGCAATGAACAAAGACATTTGCTCCTCCTTCTAAGTTTTCACAAGTCTTTTCCCAGATTGGAAAAGCTGAATCATCTGCAGTATTTTTAATGGAGCAGTTGGTAAGACACCAGTTTGACCTTCCTAACCAGCCCTTCTAATCAAATAACAGACACTTCACTAGGAACACAGTGTTGCTACTAACAATAAATGAGATAGAAAGGAAAGTAAAATTAGAAACAAATTTTCTTTAAAAGATCCAGATATCACATGTTAGAATCTGCAAACCTTTCATTTACTAATGAATTTCAGCTTATTACAACAATCTAGTCAAAGCAAAATCCAGGAGCAAGTTTTGTTCATGAAAAACTGTAACCTTCATGTGTACAGTTCTCTATGTCAGCAGCTGGAAAAAGAAATGGATACATAAATGAATTTTAAAGCTAAAATTTGCTATGTTTCAATTATATTTAATAAATCAAGCTATATTTTTGCTGATCAATGATTAACACATAGTTTGCATTTTTTTTTTATTTAGAACAACTTGACAACTATAGACTAAGTTGCCACAAGGACCACATGTTTAACCTAAGAAAATGATTGTAAACAAATATTCATGTGTTTCCCTCTCCATCAGCTAACTTCTCTTTTGGTCTTGACAATTCATGAGGAGTTGTTACAACTTTTAGCACTAGTTTTACAATATTAGACTGATTTTGTTAGTAAAATATTAATATATTATTATGGTTATATGTTGTAGTAGGTTTTATGGGCCCTTTGGGGCTGGAGGTTCAGACCTGGTCTGCAGTGGCTTTTATCCCCCAAAGAAATGGATCAGAAACTTATATTAACTTTACACTGTTTGGCCCATGTCTCAAGCACATTACTAGCTAGCTCTTTCATCTTAAATCAACCCATTTCTATTAATCTGTCTGCCACGTGGCCTGGCTCGCAGTTCACCTGGATTCCTTACATGTCTCTGTTCTTCGGGGGTTGGATGGAGACTGACTAACTCCACCCTCCTTTTACCTGTCTGTCCTCTGATTCTCTACCCACTTATATGGTGCTGTGCATAGGCTAAAACAGTCCTTTATCTACAGCATACAGAGAACATTCCACCACAGGTATATAACTTAAAAATACACCCATATGTATTTTTACAGACATTTAAGTGACAGGAAATATCAAATATGTAAAAATTTGTATTTCACAAGATTTTCAAACCTTTTTCTCTAATAATTTGTCTTATGCATAGTATTATCCCTTTCTAGCAGCAGGTCATGTGAAACTTTCTTTAATAGCTTTACTAGAGACATGTTTTAGACAAATTTTGGAAGTCTTGTGCTGCTCATCATTAGTACTACTAATAAGACAACAGCATGGCATGTTTGGTACCTTGCCTTGGACAAGCAAATTTAGAAAACTTGGTCTAAAATAATTTGCTTCTAACTGAAATATTGACTAAATATTTGATCACTATTTAATTAATGCCTTTTAGTATAATTGAGGACTAATAAATTGAACATCTCAAAGAAATGGCAAGCTCAGGTAAATTTTACAGTAAGGCAAACAATATTACTTGGTTCTGATAGTGTTTCAACATTGGAATTTTTCTCAGTTGGTTTTCATTTTTTTTCTGTCCTGTGAATTTTCTTTAATTTTGTATTTACTTGTTTAATTACTAACTTTCTAACATTTTATCACTCCTTAAATTGTGGAATCCAGCAATACTCCAAGTAAACCTTGTTTAAGATTTACTATAATTCAATAGTCAGTTATTCATTTAAAAGATGTTTCTTTTTATTAACAATTGACATTAGAAACCAATACTGGGTCAGGTCTGCTACAGTGGAATGGTGTGGCTGTATAAGCCCATTGTCACTTATATTTTCAGAAGAAACTTTTCCCTACTCAAGGTCCTTCCTTATTTAAATATGACTCTCATAAAGAGGATTCACTTAAAATTCTACTAGGAATTACGAACAACACAGAATTTGCAATTTTATGTTGGGCAATAAATGCTTTATGTGTACATTCCAATGTAAAAATAATATTATTTTTTACAACTTTTCCATTTATATGACACTCAAAACATTTTCATTCTGAGAGGTCATATAGATTGATCTCTCTTGAGAAATGTTTAAGAGTGTCAGTGAATGGTAGCTTAAATGTAACTCTTACTGTGCCTTATGCTATTACATGTTTTTTATTAGAAAAAAAAACATAGAAATGATCAGATATGTGATTCAGTTTACAAATTCAATAATATTAAAATGTACTAATCTTTTCCTTAGTTTCTTACCCAGTCACAAGGTTATCTAAATAATTCATAGACTCATCACAAATTATTATACAACATGTTTTTTGTTTTATTCTAACATAACAGTTAATAAAAGAAGTAAGTTTGATTTGAAGTGTCATTCTGCCTGCCTCTGACTCCACATCTGGAACCAAATATGTATGTTCAAAGTAGTTGCTTCATTATCCTACACTCATGTATTCTACTTCCTTATCAGTAATACACAACCTAAATAGCCCCAGTGCCTAAACTACAAATAATTAGGGATCGCCTTTAGTGCTGACTCTTACAAAACAGAAGTAAGAGCAAAAAAATTCAGTTACTAAAGAAAATTTTTCTGTTATATTTGAAAAGAATGTACACATAGCCACATGATCATTATAATAAAATGCACTGCTTAGAGAATATTTAAGAGTAGTAGGTAATTTCTATTTGTGTGAAGGACAAATAAACACACATATCTTACATATCATGGTTTATATAGCTATTGCAAACATTATTGATGTAAACTAGCTTGAATATGGTCATAAATGTTATAGATTAAGAAAACTTTATTATTATTATTTTGGAGGTCTGTGCATGCTTAATAACATTTTCTATTTTAGAACTTGACTAGCTTTATATTTTTGGGTGGGTCGAGTAGATATAAAACATTAGTTTTTCTAGGAAAGAATATCGAAAATATATTGTTTTCTATTAGGAAATTATTTCACTCAGTTTTTATGAAAAACCTTGTTTAATAATAAGTCACTTAGAACTAATTCTTTACATAATTTTCTGTTTATTTGGGAACAGGTTTCATTATGTAGCCCAGGCTTGCCTCAAGCTTGAAGCTTGGCTGGCTTCCCAAATGTTTAGATTACAGCTGTGTGCCACCAAGCATAGTTGGTTAACTCTCAATTAAACTGGGAATGTTAATAAATACCAGGTGGTAAAGAACATGTCCCCAAAAATAAAAGTCCTGGTCCAGATGGTTTCAGTGCAGATTTCTACCAGAAATTCAAAGAAGAATTACTACTATTACTCCTCAAACTTTTTCAACCAGTAGAAACAGAAGGCATATTGCCAAATTCCTTTTATGAGGCCCTAATTAGCCTAATACCCAAGCCACTCAAAAACACAACAAAGAAGGAGAATTACAGAACAATTTCCCTCATAAATGTTGATGTGAAAATTCTCAACAAAATTTTGGCAAACCGTATACAAGTAGGCTTCATCTGAGAAATGCAGGTTTGGTTTAACAAATGAAAAACCTTAAATGTTATCCATCATTTAAACAAATTAAAGGAACAAAATTATATGATCATATCCTGAGATGCTGAAAAAGCCTTTGACAAAATCCAACACTCCTTTATGATTAAAGCCCTGGAGAGATCAAGAATACAGGGAGAATATCTAAATATAATAGAGGCAATCTACAAGAAGCCAAGAGCCAACATTAAACTTAATGGAAAAAAAACTCAAAGCAATCTGACTAAAATCAGGAACTGGATGTCCTCTCTCCCCTTATCTATTTAATATGGTTCTCTAAGGTTTAGCTAAAGCAATAAGTGAAGGAAAGGAGATTAAGGGGATAGAAACTGGAAAAGAAGAAGTGAAACTATCTCTATTTGCAGATGATATGATTGTATACATAAGTGACCCACAAAATTCTTCCAAGGAACTTCTATGGCTGATAAAAAACTACAGCAATGTAGGATGATACAAGAGCAACTCAAGAAATCAGTAGCCCTCCTATACACTAAAGGTAAAAGGGCTGAAAAAGAAATAAGGGAAATATCACCCTTTATAATAGCTGCAAATAGTATTAAGTACCTTGGAGTAACTATAATCAAAGAAGTAACAGATCTATTTGACAAAAATTTTAAATCACTGAAAAAAGAAATTGAAGAGAATGTCAGAAAATGGAAAGCTCTCCCATGTTCCTGGATAAGGGAGGATCAACACAGTAAAAATGGCAATTTTATCAATGGCAATCTATAGATTCAATGCACTTCCCTTGAAAATCCCAAGACAATATTTTTCGGACCTTGAAAGAACAATACTCAGTTTCATTTGGAATAACAGGAAAGCCAGGATTGCCAAACAATTTTACTCAACAAAAGAACCTCAGGAGGTATCACTATCCCTGACTTCAAGTTATACTACTATATATACTATTTCCTGAAGGTGAGAAGCTTCTATAAAGCCAAGGACACTGTCAATAGAACTAAACAACAGCCTAAAGAATGTGAAAAGCTTTTCAACAACCCTACAAGTGATAGAGGATTGATCTGTAAGATATATAAAGAACTCAAGAATCTAGAGCCCCAATCCTTGAATAACCCAATCAAAAAATGGGTTGAGAAATAAAAAGGGATCTCAGCAGAAGAATTACAAATGGCTGAAAGACACTTGAAAAAGTGCTCAACATCTTTATCTATCAGAAAAATGTAAATCAAAACAAGTTTGAGATACCACCTGACACCTGTTAGATTGGCTAAGATAAAAGAGACAGATGACAGCCTATGCTAGAGAGGGTTCAGAGCACGGGGAACACTCCTCCATTGTTGGTGGGAGTGTAAGCTTGCTCAGCCACTCTGAAATGTGATATGGGGGTTTCTCAGAATACTGAGAATCAATCTCCCCAAGAACCCAGCAGTACCACTTCTGAGTATATACCCTAAAGATGCACATTTGCATTCCAATGGCATTAGCTCAACTATGTTCATAGCAGCATTATTTGTAATAGCAATAACCTGGAAACAACCTAGATGTCTCTCAACTGAAGAATGGATTAACAAACTGTGGTACATCTACACAATGGAGTACTACTCAGCAGTAATTAAAAATGACATCCTAAATTTTCCAGTCAAATTTATGGATTTGTAGAATTTTATCCTGAGTGAGGTATGACAAACCCAGAAAGATAAGCAGAGGATCATTAGTGCACTCTAAACAAAAACAAAAAAGAAGGGCGAAGCATGCCCAAGCTGCAAACCACGTCCACTGAACAGCTTGGGATCGGAAACACCCTGGACTGACCCCTTGGATCCCACTCCCCATAGAGGAACACCTGACTCAGTCTTGATGTTGGGGAGAGAAAAGTGGATTTGCCAGGAGTGGAGGCTGATCTAAGCAATATTGGGACCTTGGGACATTGGGATCCCCTGCCCATGACGGGGATGGGGAGATGTGGAGAAGAAAGAATGACCTTATGTGGTGGTAGGGGAAATGGACTTTGATTAAGGATATATAGGGATAGAAAATGTGAGTTCTTTATTCTTAATAAAAAATAAATAAAAATAAATAAATAAGTAAATAAAAAAGAACATGTCCCAGCTTCTGATCACTTAAACAAGTGAAACTCTGCGTTCTGACATGTCTATTTTCTGACAGTGTTTAGAGACATCTCATGGAAGATGATTAAATCTATAATACATAAATAACCCAAAAGGTAAGAATCAAGAAAACAACCCAATTTAAAAATAGGACATGGATCTAAACATGAAATTTTTAATATAAATGGCTAAGAAACATTTCAAACTATTCATAACCTTTAAACATCAGGGAAAAGAAAATAAAAAATACTTTAATCTTTTATCTTATCAAAGTCGGAATGGTTAAAATCAAAGAAAACAGACAATAGATACCAGCTCAGTATTGAGGAAAGAGGGGCAACTTTTCCCTGCCAGTGCTGGTACAAACACTATGGAGAATATTTTAAGAAAAAATAAAAATAAAAAGAGATTTGACCTATGACCCAGTTATACCACTCAGCTAAATTGCAGAAACCAAAAGAATTCCATGTTCCCCTACTGAGAAACTTGCTTATCAAGACAGAGATCCAAGGGCTGAGAGGGGCAAATAGATACAATCTCTCATCCTTTACCATGAAGCTGCATCCAGCTGACATCTATTTAAAGAAAAAATTAGTTTTCATCAATGGAGTCTCATTGGATATATTAGCTACTTTTCAGGAAAGGCCCTATTCCCATCAGCAGACAGCCAGCACAAAATTCTCAATGATATTTTATAGATTATTTTTTGTTTCAAATATTTATAGGGCATTTTTCTTTGTCCTTATTCTTCATTGTTGTCTTATATATTGTGGTGATATATATTTAATTAGTCTGGAATATCAGGGGAACATCCATGTAGCCAAGCAATGAAGGCCAGGGAGTGGTGACCCATGCCTTTACTCCTAGCAAAGGAAACAAGGTAAAAAGAGAAAATGTGACTGCTGGGCAGAGGGAGAGAAGAAAGGTTTTTCAGCTTTGCTGAATACTTGATTGGCTAGCAATACACTATGTTGTGCATTTTGACTAAGTATTTATATTTGTTGTGCTTTCACTTTGTTTTCTTTTGCCTTATTCTGGATTGTGTGCTGTTTATATTTACTTGATTGTTTTTCAAAGAGAGAGAATGAAGGCAAGGAAATGGTTGAGTGGAGACATTGGATGGACTTAGTAAAAATTGCAAATAACTCTTTGATCAAAATATATGTTTGAAAAAAAGACTGAGTGTTTTGTAAAACATGAAATAAAGTAGAAACTAATGGAGAAGTACTACTTTAAGCTCAGTTCAGAGGTGATTAAAATTAATATGTAGCAGTGATACTTAACAGACACATTGTTTTTAACATGTAACATTGGGAGCTATGAAAAAGAGAAAAGGAAGACTAATGAAATTTGTACACACAAAGTGGATGATATATAAAGGATATAATATAGGAATTTTTAAAAAGCGATCAGAGAACTAGGTAAATGCACAATAAGAAAGCATACTTAAAATCCTTTTCTTCAATACAATTACTTTGAATGTGAGAGCTATGTGTATTTTATGACATGAATATTTCAGTCTGTTTGGGATATAAGATGTCTTCACTCACTGAAAATAGAACATTTTAGAACTAATAACATGGATTCTATTTCTAAATTTTAATACCTAACAAATAATTTATGTTTTTGAATCTAGGCATTTTTGACCCTTTCATTAAGTACTACTGTAAAATTTGTTGTGATATTAGCCAAGGAATTCTAGTAAGTATTTTTCTTTTTAATAAAATAAAACAACACAGAATGCTGTGTCCTAAGTACTGGGAATATTACTACAGCCTCAGTTTTATTCACACTGATTTACATTCATTTTCCATTAACCTTAATAGGATTCATTACCTAACCACTGGGTAGACTGGTAGTTCAGAATAATTTAAGATAAACTGAGTTCACTTTTTAAACCTCATTAAAATGTCAACTATTTACAAGTAGGTATGCATCATGTTACCAGTGCTTTAATAAATTCCACACAGGCAAAGATACTTACTTTGTACATAATTTTTAAACAAAAGTAGAAAAGCATTAACACCACTAAGAATGCTTATATGCTTTAAAGATAAAAGTTATCTCAGTATCCAGGCCTTAGTTCTTAAGTTCTTGCTCAGTTGGTTTATTTAACATTCATGGAACAAATAACTTGAGAATACTGAGAGATGACACTACTATAAAACTTGTAAGCATACATAAAATTACTTTTAAAAAACCTGTATTTTTAAATAATTAACACAGATACTTACATTTTAAAGAGTTTCAATATGTAGTCACCTACAATCACCATAATGATATCAGCATTAAATTTGAATTATTCACTAAATTTATACACTTATCTTACAGTAGTATTTTAATGTAGAATTTTATAGTAATTTTATATATATTAGTTACAAAATACAAATTCCCCAATAATTGATAATGTATACTTTATGTATTATATGTGACAAAAATATGATTCTATAAACAAACAATTTAGTTCTTCATTATTCCATACTTTTATATAAAAGATATAAAATTGGTTTTCCTTTAAACTTTATTTATTTTTATTTATTTGCCTTGGTGTTTTGCCTAGAACTGGATCTACAGATAGTTGTAATCCACTATGTGGTTGCTGGGAATTGAACTCCGGTCCTCTGGAAGAACAGTCAGTGCTCTTAACCGCTGAGCCAGAAGCTAGGAAGCTTCTGAAAAGCCAAGGACACTGTCAATAGGACAAAACGACAGCCTACAGAAAGGGAAAAGATTTTCACCAACCCTACAATGATAGAGGACTGATCTCTAAGATATATAAAGAGCTCAAGAATCTAGAGCCCAAAACCTTGAATAATCCAATCAAAAAATGGGGTATAGATCTAAAAGGGAATTCTCAGAAGAGGAACTACGAATGGCTGAAAGGCACCTGAAAAAGTGCTCTTCATCTTTAGCTATCAGAGAAATGTAAATCAAAACAACTTTGGGATACCACCTAACACCTGTTAGATTGGCTAAGATAAAAGGCACAGATGATAGCCTATGTTGGAGAGGATGCAGAGCAAGGGGAACACTCGTCCATTGTTGGTGGGAGTGTACGCTTGTTGAGCCACTTTGGAATGCAATATGGTGGTTTCTCAGAAAATTGAGAATCAATCTCCCCAAGGACCCAGCAATACCACTTCTGGGGGTATACGCTAAAGAGGCACATTCTCACTCCAAAGGTATTAGCTCAACTATGTTCATAGCAACATTATTTGTAATAGCAAGAAACTGGAAACAACCTAGATGTCCCTCAACTGAAGAATGGATTAGCAAACTGTGGTACATCTACACAATGGCATACTACTCAGCAGTAAGAAAACATGATATCCTAAAATTCACAGGCAAATGGATGGATTTGGAGAATATCCTCCTGAGCGAGGTATCACAATTTCAGAAAGATAAGCAGGGGATGTACTCACTCATTAGTGGTCTCTAAACAAACAAACAAGAAAAAAGCCAAGCATGTCCAAGCTGCAAACCACGTCCACTGAACAGCTTGGGATCAGAAACACCCTCGACTGACCCTTCGAACCCCACTGCAACTATAGGAACACCTGACTCACTCTTGAGGAAGGGAGGACAAAACTGGATTTGGCCAGGAGTGGAGACTGATCCAAGCATTATTGGGTCAGTGGGACCATAGGACTGTCTGCTCCCTGCCCAGGGAGGGGATGGGGAGTTGTGGAGAAGAAAAATGACCTGATGTGGTGGGAGGGGGAAGGGACCTTGAATAAGGATATACAGGGATGGAAAAAAAAATTCAGAGGGAAACCTGAACACAAAGTAAATATATGTGTAGCAATCTTATTTGCATTATCACCCTTGATAAGTCATGCTCATGATTTTTATCTTCTTTATAGTTATTGTTAACTTTTCAGCATTTTAAATTCATGTTACTGTTCTTTTTGATAAACACAAAATAAATAAAGAAGAAAAAAGAAGCAAAAAAATAAAAAAATAAAGTTTTTGTCAAATAGAAAATAAAATAAAATAAAATTGGGGTTGTAGAGATATCTCAGCAGTAAAGAAAAAGTACTTTATTTATTTATTTATTTATTTTTTCAAAGAAGTCACACTTTCTAACCTTGTATATCCTTATTCAAGATCCCTTCCCTCTCCTGTCACATCAGGTCATTCTTTCTTCTCCACAACTCCCCATCCCCTCCCTGGGTAGGCAGCAAACTGTCCTATGGTCTCACTGACCCAATATTGCTTAGTTCAGTCTCCTGTCCTGGCATACTTTTCTTACAGAGGGCCAAGGCTCCGTTCCAGCTCCACATTCAGTGTGTTACAACTGCCTGTAGCTGTATTTCAAAGGCCTCTGGACTTTTCAGATACCTGTACAATATGGTATGGATAAATTCATGCAGCTATGTGCACATAGATATAAGTAGAAACAACAATAATTCTTAAAATACAGATAATTAAATAAATAATTTATATACAGACCAGCAAATCACTGTAAATCAAATATGCAATTTTTAAAATTCACCACTTCTTTAATGTTATGCTCTACATGCACTGATATATTTTGCTATTGTTTTAAACATTTCTAGGGAATATTTGATAAGACTACAAGTGAGCCTTATATTTAACAGTACTTTTATAAGAAGTTTCTCAGCACTCTCATAGTTAAGGATGAAACATGGATCAAGACGTGACAGAGATGATCATAAGTGATAAATGATTTTTGGTACAATATTGTCTCAAAGATTGGACAATTTTTGCTTGTTTGGAGATTCCTTTAAAGTTCCATCTGCTCCACTGGGCCTGGGATGCCAGATCTGGAGCTACCTTCCTATCAGATTTCCATGAAGTGATTATATCAGTGATATAAAGGTTGTACTTAAATAGTAAATATCCCTTTATATTTGAAGTAGGTAAATATGTCCAAAGATATATTCTGGTTCCTAACTATCACAAAACCAGTTTTAGAAATATTCCAGGACACATCATACAATTTTTATTCTACTGATTATTTTTGATTATTATTTAATTTTTATAAATCCTGATGACACCATCCTATATACCTGAACATTTATTTAACTATTTTAATTCAGATATAACCAAGTAACCACTAGTAAAATTCTGAACTCAGTAAGTATAAATTGATGGAAACAGTATGTGCAGTAGAACATTAGTAATCTTAGAAGTTAGAAATAAAAGTGTTTGGAGGAATATAGGCCTGTAATGGTGATGTGATCGCTTAGTTTTCTCTGAGATACGGTTGATTTAACATGGAAGATCTGTATTGTGTCTCAATTTTGATCTGATGATCCAATTCAATTGACATAGAAATTCATTTGAATCTAATCTTTAAACCTTTGTACATATTTCCCCTTGTGAATTCAGTCAGCCTTGCCAGATCTCTGCAAGAATGTTCCCTGCTGATGTAGAAATGTTTCTCTTGCATGTGTAATGAAGTTCCTTGTGGCTTCAAGTAAAGTGACTTTTAGGTCTTTTAGTTTGCTTTAAATGCAATGAAAAGCCATAGTTAATTTTTATTGATGTGATTTCTAATTTGATTACTCTCAAATCTTCCCAAAAGCTTTTCAAACATGTCTTGGAATGAAGCTGGGTAATTACACATTGTCTTACACTAATAATAGATTAAAATTCAGTACATTTGTAAAAACCTGTGGGAAAGTGTCAATTTACAAGATGATACTGATATTATCATGTGTAATGCATTTCAAAAAGAATACAAACAGATAAATGGGGAAATACTGTGCTCTTAATAGAGTCATTCTTTAGGAGGAATTTTCACTTATATTTTCAGGTTCTAAGAAAAATAGTATGTTGTCCATAGCAAGTAACTGATGCACTCTCATACTTGTAACTCTTTTTGTGGAGGTTCCCTGTAGACAGACATGTTTGTTAACAAGGTTTTCTACACTGGAGAGCAGAATTTCAGCCATTATACTTCCTAGCAGCATAATGTAAGATTTCATATGAGACAAGATGTACATCAATATCAATGGCTATAATAAGATGAGTATGAAGGACTGAAACATTCTCAAATAATTTTGTACTGTTGTTTTTTAATGCCTTTTTCCTATTATTTTCCTTACAACATGTAAGATCAAGAAATTTCTTCTTTCTTTTCCACGCTAAATGTATTTGTTTTAATCCATATTTGATCTTTTGTGCACAGAAAAATCCATTTCAATGTTGTGGTGATTCATTTGTACTTATTTTCCAGCAATAACTGAGTAAAAATTATGAAATATATACAGTTTTGACAAACACAAATTGTTGCATTTAGAGATTAGAATAGATATGATTTTTTAATTCATTCATCTCATTTTGACTACATACTTGTGAGTCAACAAACTGAGCTTAAAAGGTTGATATTATATGGATAAAAATAATTTTAATATTCCTTCAAGCTGAAAATATAAAGATAATTCTAAAAATCAATTGGACAATAATGTATATTTTAACTTTTAATACTTGGGCCATCTAAAAAACAATAAAATATAGTTGTATATAATTTGGATTTCTATGCAAATTGTGTAGTTTATGAGCAAGAAATTTTTATTCTAAACATTTGAGTTTTAGAGCATTGTGCAGGGAAGAGACAAGTGTATTTAATTTGGGTCTGGTTCAGAATTGTGAAGATACATTTTCTGATACTGTATCAATGCTGTTACCACTGAGTAACTCCTAAGGGAAAACTGAGTTTATTACATAGTTCAGAGACTCCAACGCTAAAATTCTAAACTCCTATTTACTAGTTATGACTAGGGCCCCTTCACTGTGTCACACCATGGTAAATTGTCTGATGGCAGGAGGCCAAAACTGAGAGAGAGGTCACAGGGGTTTATTGGGACTCAGGTAAAAATACTTTCTGCTCTTTTTGGAGACCATGCTTTGGCTAGTTTTATGCCAACTTAATATGAGACATAGCCATGTTAGATGAGAGAATCTCATTTGAGACAATTTCCTCAACAGACTGGCCCGTGGGAAAGAAAGCCTATGATGAATAATGGAGGAGGTCCCAGTTCACTTTGGGTGGTGATCTTTGTGGTTTAAAGGTCCTGGGAGGTACCATAAAAGAGGCTTAAGAACAAGCCAGTAACCTGCATACCTCCATGACCCTGAATTAGATCTTGCCTCCATATTCTTGTCCTGCTTGATTTTCTGGCCTAATATTTGTAAATGATAGACCATAATAAGAAAGTGTATGTAAAATAAACCTATTTTCCTCAATTTTTTATACTCATGGTATTTTATCACAGCATAGATTATTTAGATAATACACATAATTTATTGAAGGAATTACTAGCCATGCCTAAAAAAATATAAAACTCAAAAAATTAACCAATAAATTACAAATGTATCTACACATTCAGTTCCATTTCAAGGGTTTATCTGTTATAACTGGAGTCACTACACACACTTACTTCACTATGTATACTATATACACACAATAGTGCACACATACAATGGGTAAAAAGTTTTTTTATTAAACAAATAACAACATATAAGAACTTGCCTAATAATATGCTTTATCCCTTAGAGCCATTGGTAGATTTCTAAACAACCAATAATTAGACATTTGAACTACTTTCCAGATTTTCACATGCAGTTAAAAAATCACTTTAGAGACTACTATAAACTTATGCATGGCCAAATTTTAACCTTTCCTGCATAGCTTGGAGGAATATCAATATACTAAAGTCTACAAACTAACTTCTCAATAGTGATACTCCTAACACTGTTTTGTCTTATTAAGACTAAAGTTATTTTACTGTTCTTAACTGACATATGCTTATTTCTGAAGCAATGCCCTTCCCCTTAAAATACAAAAAATAATAAGACATCATGAATAATTTTAATTTACACTTATATCATAACCCTTATTCTCAGAATTTATAGATGCTATTCATTTGCTTTATTTTTAAATATTATCAATTCAGCTGCTATACATATAAAATATCTTTAAAGATGAGTAGACCCTATCTTTCCTAACATGTGTTGGCATAATATTGTTTTAGTTAGTTAAAAAATCATATTCAAAAGAAAACATTTTCCAATAAGCTGTTTAATTATTGGCAGGTTCTGTTCTTACTCAACATACCTTATTGCTCAGTGGATATCTTCTGGAATTGAATTCATAATTAATTTACTAGTTACAAAAGCTTGGTGTATACGATTTATGGCCTTTGTGTTGTGTGAGGATATTTAC